>OU015490.1:68941275-69076275 GCA_907164885.2 Dolomedes plantarius
CTTCTCCTACTTGCCATCTTTCCACCTTCTCCTTCTCGCCAATAGAAATCCAGCTTACAGACATTTCCATCAGGACCATCAGGAAAAATGTTGTAACTACGTTACATAGGCCTTACAGACATTTAAAGATTTTCCCTACTTAAGTACCAATCGAACTGGAAACTTCTTCACTTTGGTGAAACAATCTGCAGGATCCGGGAGCCGACCAATCAGATCACTTTGTTTTCTCACATCGACGAATACTCGCTCTCCGATGTTATTTACATAAATACCGGGTGGCCATAATTAAACTGACAGTGCACACAGTGTTCTGTAGCGCGATCTATTTGCGAGAATGATGCCACATTTTGTAGGAAGATTAAACAAGACGGGGGACGAAGGATTCCGCGAAAAAATAAATTAGTTCCAAAAGTCACCGCTAGGGGAATATTTGGCGCTGTGTAATAGAAAATAGAGTGTTAACAAATGCAAATTAATACGGAAGAAAATTACCTTTTATTATGCACATTTTCTTATTTAGTTCAAGTGCAATATGGCAACACTTTTAAAAAAGTGTAAAATCTATATAAACACCGATAAAGTCTCGTGATCTGCAATATCACGTACGCTGAGCAAAAGAAGAAGTTCTTTATTCAAATTTCACGTTACATCCATTGGCACAGTGCCAGCTGCTTGGGTTTTAAAAGGCAATGTGTTACGTTTCGAATCAATCGGATTGAAAGTTTATGTGCAACGTCTTCTTCTTTAGTCGACCGTGCGTTACTGGTCAAATTCTTTTATCTCAACCAGTGCAACGCGTCAGCCGCTCTTCGTGCTTTTAGAACGCACAAAAAATGCGTAAAGGTAACGGTCCTGTGTCAGTTAATGGGCTAAAAGCAATGGTTGCAACGTTTGAGAAAACAGGTTCTCTGAAGGTTCAGTCAGGCAGAGGACGAAAACCTGTACCACAGGATACAATCGAAGCAGTTGCCACGGCGATTGTCGACAGAGGACCAGACAATATTGCTACCACCTCTAGCGCTCGTGGATTAGCTCGGAATAGGGATATGCCTTACAGTACGGTATGGAAAATCTTACGAAAGATTATCAACTTCAACCGTACAAGATCAGCCGTGTACACGAGTTACTGTACCCCGACCATGATAAGCGATTGACTTTTGCTCTCACCTTTCTTGCCAGAATGGAGGTGGATGATGCTTGGCCGTGGAAAATCTTATGGGGAGACAAGGCCCACTTTTACCTGCATGGAACTGTGAATACCCAGAACTGCCGAATTTGGGATGACAAATCACCACATGCAGTCACAGAAATTCCCTTATATTCACCAAAGGTAACTGTTTGCTGTGGGTTCACAGCGGAATTTATCGTAGGTCCATTCTTCTATGAGAACATAACCCCGAAAGGACCGGAAACCTGTTCTGTTACCGGAGAGAAATATCGCCACATGTTGAAAAGCTTTGTCATTCCGGCACTTCAGCAAAGACAATGCCTGGGGGAAATCATTTTCATGCAAGATGGAGCCCCTCCACACGTTGCTGTACGGGTGCAACTGCTGCTACGACAGAAATTCACAACAGAAAGAGTCATTAGCCGCTACTTTCCAACTGCATGGCCACCTCGGTCGCCTGATTTTACCCCATGGGACTTCTGGCTACGGGGTTACCTTAAGTCCAAGGTCTATCAAGGAGTGGTCCAGGACCTGGCTACGTTGAAGGATAACATATCACGGACTGTACGGGAGATTCCTGCAGACATGTTACTTTCTGCTGTTGTGCATACTGTGCACAGAATGCAATATGTGGTCCACAACAATGGCAGCCACATTGAACCTCATTTGCATGCAAAATAAAAGGTAATTTCCGTATTGATTTGCATTTGTTAACACTCTATTTTCTATTACACAGCGCTAAATATTCCCCTAGCGGTGACTTTTGGAACTAATTTATTTTTTCACGGAATCCTTCGTCCCCCGTCTTGTTTAATCTTCCTACAAAATGTGACGTCATTCTCGCAAATAGATCGCGCTACAGAACACTGTGAGCACTGTCAGTTTAATTATGGCCACCCGGTATCTGATTTAGAAGGCGTGGCCTATGAAACGCAGTTCATCACCTCTTCCAATTGTCCTATGGTCCTATGATAACGTCGACACAAATTTATTTGCTTTTAGTCTTAAACAGGTCTCTAGTTGAACAAACGGTCACACAGGACCACTGATATGTTCAGAAAAAATCTTGAGATCTGACATAGTATCCACACTGGCAGGACAACTTTAGAAGCCGTTTTTCGGGATATATTTATACCCTTGGCGACATTCTGGATCATCCTAGAAATGGAAAATTCCAGAATTTGACAACCACCCCAACTAGATCAAATCTGTGTGGTTCTCCAGCTATCCATAAAAGTCTCCAAATTTGTCGCTAAATTCGCCGAAATTCTCAAAAGATATCTCCAAAGTCTCACATATTGGAATATTACGCCAAATGGTTGTAAATTATTGGTATTTTAAAAAAACTAAGAATAAAGTAAAGTGAAACAAATAAAATTCGCAGGCATTTACGAAAATATATCGGCTTAAAAGTATTGTTTTAATTTTACAAATACAATTATAATGTTTGCTTTCCTTAATCAGGTAAAAGATTTGAAGACTTTTCTCATACTTAAAAATATGTTTTAAAGCTTAATGAGAAAGTACGATTTGTTAAATAGGCAACTAACATAAACAGGAGCACAAAAAATCAATTTATTTTTATTATTGGTAATTATTGTTATTTAACACAAAATAAACATAAAGTAAAGGAGAAATGAAAAATGTTTACGAGTATTTCCAAAAATACAACGGCTGAAAATAATTGTTATGCTTTTACAATTACAATTATAATGTTTACTTTCCTGAATCAAGAAAGATATTTGAAGACATTTCTCCTGTTTAAAAAAAAATTAAGCTTCGTGATAAAAAGTTAAGTATGATAAGTAATGATAAAAATATAGTTATGACTTTTTAAATAGGCACCTAGCATACATAGGAACACAAACAATAAATATCTTTTTCCAAGTAAACGTCTGAAAATATTCGATCACTTGGGACCAAATCAGATTAGCCGACTGCTAGGAAGCTGTGAAAATGCAGTTAATTACGTAAGAGTCAGAAAAACAAAATCTCTTTCGCGTTATATCAGTTCGAATGCACATGACTATCCTTGTAATGAGTGTATGCTTTAGTTTTAATTCACATCTCAACAAAGGTTTGAACAATTAATGTAAGTATGTAGAAACTTTAAATCATGTAGAAACTTTAAATACGTGGTTATAAACATCAATAAGTACATGACTAACATCCAGAACTGGCTCGACAACTGGAGAATCAGAATTAATAACGAAAAGTGTATCGCAGTAATGTTCACTGCAAAACATAAAAATATCTTATATAAATCACCAAATTAAAATCAGAAACACCAAGCTCCCCTGGTCTGACACAGTTAACTACCTTGGCATTCCCCTTGATAAAAATATCACTGTTAAACATCACATCACACATGTTAGGGGCAAGTAAAGGACAGCTCGCAGAATTAATTTACCCCTTAATTGCTCGGATCAGCAAATTAAGCATCCAAAATAAATTGCTCATGTATAAATCGTATCTTTGTCCAATATTAACTCATGGTGGGCCGGCATGGTCATACTGTGCTAAAACGCACATTAAAAAACTAGCTTCGCAACAGAGTAGCACGATCAGGCAAATCATAAATGCTCCCTGGTACTTCCGTAATGTAGATATTTATCGTGAAATCGGTCTCCCCACTCTTAAAAATTATCTCCAAAAACTAGCCATTAACTTCCACAATAATATTGATAATGAATTACTTGAAGATTTAGAAGACTATGAGCATTCTGACTCCTCAAAAAGGAAACGGCCTAGGGCCATCCTGTCTCTTACTTAATTTTTTGTTTTTCCCTTCTTCTGCCCCCCCCCCCCAAAAAAAAAAAATCGATACCTGGCCTGCCAAGGCATAAAACATGATAAAATACATAAAAACCAAATAAATATGTCTTACTGTCCCTATACTTTCTCCTCTCTCATTGCTCGGCTCAGCATCGATAGTAGACCCTCCAATCCACTTCCCTACAAGATGCTTTTTCACTTTTTATCTACTATGAACTCACGGATTATCAGCGCGCCTATCACTTTTCTCCGTTTCTCTACTATATGTCTATTGGTTCTCCTCTGTTAATCATCGGAAAATCTGCAATAGCGGGCGTGGCCCAGGAATTGCATTTGAGACACATTTTCCTATGGTCCTATGGTTCCTAGTCTATCGTAACTTTTCTTAGTACCCTGAGTACCGAAACCTCTCCAACCATGTGGATGATCCGAGTACTCGATATTACTGATTCTGAGGACCTTGTGTTCCAGATTCGGTCAGTTTTCTTACAGACGTGTCTAATACGTATCTGAGTGCTGGTTCAGTTAGTAGGTCTATTTTTGTCTTCAGTTTTTCGAAGATTCCGTGTTATTGACAGACTGAAATAGCGTAACGTGGTTAAGCGCACGCTTGTGTTAGATATGTAAAACTAAGCCACTCGTATAAACCATAATTTAGAGACAGAAACTGATATTTCTTCGCTTTCTTTATTCAAGCAGCGTTAAATACAGAGGCTGTTCGCACATTTTTTAGACGATTTTGGTAAGCGGTAATAAAAAAATCGTTTGCTGCAAAAGAAATTATTGCAATTGTACTATGTTTTTAAAAGTCAAAATTATCGTCTACGGCTTGAAAGTTTTGTTTTTATTCAAAATGGCGTTTTTAACAAAGCAGTGGTTCGAAGGCTACATTTATGCTCCTTCCGAAGAGAAATATGCATACTCCGTTATCCAAAAACGATGTGAGAGTCATGGTTTTGTGATATCTAAAGCGTCGATAAGTAATATCGTCAACAAGAAAGGAAAAAACGTGAAATTGGAGCCTCAAGTGGGACAAAAATTCCAAACAAGTATCCAAGTAAAAAACGAACATCTTCGACTATTGCAAAGGTACGTTGTTTAATGTTAAAAGAAAATCCCCCTAGTCAAAGGACAGATGCAAAATCATTAAAATGCTCGGTGTCCACTGTAAACAAAATGATAAACGTTGATTTAAATCTTAAGAAAGCGAAAAAACGCAATGTGCATCGTCTTCTTCCAAATCATATCGCTGAACGCAGGACACGCTGCAGAATTCTATATGAGAAACACTTATCCAAAGAAAAATGGAAAACAATTGTCACAATAGATGAATCATGGGTGTATTTAAATGATTGCAACAAAAAAAGAGTCATTTATTATCATAAAAGGGGAGAAAAAAATTTAAGTTCATGGTTCGAAGAATCGAAAGAAAGTTTTTCTAAGGGATTCATGATTGTTGCTGGTTTTTCTTATAATGGCAAGTTAAAAATAAAGAGAGTGGAAAAAAATGTCAAGATTAACTCCAAATACTATCAGGAACATATTTTATCGCCAATTTTTCTGAATGAAATATTATCGCTTTACCCACAGTGCCATCAATCTGTAAGACTCCATCAGGACAAAGCTAGCAGTCACACATCAAAATCCACTGTAAATTTCCTAAAAGAAATGGAACAAAAAACTGGTATCAAGGCCATACCCTTCGCTGATATCCCTACTAAATCTCCCGATGTATCACCTATGGTTTTTTGTGCTTTCGGACTTTTAAAATCTGCATTATCCAAACGTCGTCCCAAAACCCTTACAGGACTCTGGAAAGCTGTTCAGGACGAATGGGATAGAATACCTCTTCTGACACTTCAAAAGGCATTATTATCCTGGAAATTGCAGTGTCGAAAGATAGTTCAGAATAAGGGATGTCAAATAGAACATTTAAAACACAAGAATTTTATGTAATTTAGTTTTGTGAATACAATATACATCGTCTAAAAAATGTGTGAACAGCCTCTGTATCTATATAGATATATAAAACAGTTCCGTAACTGACTCACTGACTCACATACAGACCAAACTGCTGGACCTGAAGGGCTGAAATGTTGCAGGGCGATTCTTCTTATAGTGTAGGGGTGCAGTAAGAGAGATTTTTGAAAAATTCTTCTTAGATTTTTTAAAATTAAAATTTTAAGCTGTTTTGGTAACTTGTTTTTAAGTGTGCATTTAAAATAATAATTTGATGGTTATAAAATTTATATCACAAGAAAGAAAATAAAAATTCCTTTAAATGAAATCTTTTTCGAATCTTTCTTCTATTTTTCTGATTTTTGGTGAATTTTTAAAGATTAATTTTTAGAATTTAATTTATTAAATGCTGATCACGTGATTTCTTTTATGGTACTTTAAATAAATTTATCGTCACGTGCATAACAACTAAATAGACAAAAAAAAAATATTTTTTTCCTTGCTAATGCGACAGACGATTGGAGATTATTTTGTCTATAAAAATATCCCTTACGATTTTTTCATAAATATATATATTTTTTTGTACATAAATAGTCTATATTGATCGTCGTATTTATTATATATATATATATATATATATATATATATATATATATATTTCGCATTAATTGCATACATCGACCGTTGTATTTAATTTGAATGTACTCCGTAGCGAAGTGCGGGTTTTCAGCTAGTATATATATAAATAAATAAATATCAGTTTGGTAATTCTGTACTTTAAAGCACGTTTGCAAGTAAATTCATAAACCTCATTAACTGTAAAAAATTCGACTTCTCCTTTCGAATATCTCATATCTACACCTGGAACAAATAGAAACAGCATACACCTAATGCTGTTTTTACACGATAGATACGTTCCTGAAGAATACGTATAAAAAAATTGGTGTAAAAAAGACATTTTATCTATGGAAGAAAAGATGATTGGTTCCGGATTTAAACAATCAGTAAAAATAATTTTAAAAAAACTATATGAAAATATTCGTTTTAAGCTTATTATTTTATTTCAACACTAGAACACTAGTCACAACTTTGTCCGGGTTGAACAAAATATTATACCAATAAATTTCCAGTTGATAGCTAATAAATTGTAAATCTTTTTTTACCTGAATAATAACATAAATAATACCTTAAATTGCTATTACGTCAGTTAATATTGAAAATTAATTTTTTTAAAAGAAAAAGGTGTGCCGGAGAACGGCTAGTTTCGAACCGCTACCGTCAGAAAGACCCACCGCGATAGCACCACGCTAAGAATCGTTGAATTCGGCACAAAAAGCGGTAGAAGACAGTAATGGAAACAATGGAGATTGCTAGGATTAAGCCCCTAACTTTATTTCTACTGATCAGATATACATAATATATAGCCTGTGTCCATCTAGAATAATGTACCTTTCAAACAGTGAAAGAATTTTTCAAATAGGTGCAGTGGTTCCGGAGATTACCCTCCAAGTACAAAATCGCTTTCTCTTTATATATAAGTATAGATAATACTCATGTAATTATATGTAATGAAAATGAAAAAAATTCGTCATGAACAAAAAAAAATCTGTTTTGCACATAATTTTTAAAAATTCATTTCTACTTTCTGACAATAAACGACGCATACGTTTGCCTACGACTGGAATATCATTGCTATAACTAGAAATGTTGTGGACACCATCTTCTTCCTCTATTAATGAAATTCTTTCTGTGATCTATTGAGCAAAATCAGCCCGAGTCTTATCTATTGCTGATGATTTACCGGTTTAATGAACGGATTCAGTTATTAACCGTTGAATTCGTGCTTTGGTTAGGCCGTTATATAATTCTCTATAAGAGGCTGTTATGGTGTCGTGAAGAAATGTATATTTTTTCAATTCCTACTATTAGTTCACACTCTCCCTATATATATATCTTGTTCAAATTTTCAATCGTTAATAAAATACTTTATATTCATCCACTCAAGTTCAAATACATTTTTTTAAACTTGTAGTGGATGACAATTGATGTTAATACAGTTTTTTCAAATATTAATTAATTCATTAATTTAATTTAATTAATCGATTTTATTTTTAGACCTAGAGCGTCTCTTGTTCAAATTTTCAATCGTTAATAAAAGTACTTTTTAATCATCCACTCAAGTTCAAATACATTTTTTTAAACTTGTAGTGGATGACACTTGATGTTAATACAGTTTTTTCAAATATTAATTCATTAATTAAATTTAATTAATCAATTTTAGTTTTAGACCTAGAGCGTCTCTTGCTCTTGAATAGTAATTTCCATCTTATTACTGTGTAAACGGTAGCACTGCGGTAGCGCCGGCTCCTCCCGTCCTGTAGGTTGCGAGATCGAATCCCCAACCTGACGAACTTTTTCTCTCTCTTTTCCCCCCTCCTAATCTCGCACAGTAGGCAAGGTTCTGGCAGGTAATCCTTTTTTTGAATTCCTACTATTAGTTCACACTCAAATTTTTCTTTGTTGACCTAACTAGGAATTGACTTTAAAAAATTGGTTTTTATATTACTTGTTTTATGTATGTTTGTGTTTGGTCTTGCCTGTGAACTGTTTCAGGAGCGCTCTCAGCAGGGAGAGAATAAAGACCAGCTGTCCAGTTTTCGCTAATGGAATCCCCATGGCCGTGGAAGACGGGTGACAATTGGAGCCGAGGCTGAGCAGATGTGGCCATAGGCCTTAATTACGACTTTCCGCGCAGCTGAAACACCGATTGCGGGAACAGCGAAACCGGAAGATGGTGATTTTTAAAGAATCATCGAGAATGTTCGAGATATTCCTGGAAAAGACGAAAGGTATTAAAAAGGGCGGTTTCTCGGAGGAGATGGACAAAAATTTTATAAAAACAAATAAAAATGTATTTCTATCCTTAAATTTTCTCTTTTAATTTTATTCATCTTTGCATCGTTAGTAGACCCTCTTTTCTACTGCCCTGCAAGATGCTTACTCACTTTTTCTTATACTATGAACTCACGGATTAGCAGCGGCCCAATCATTTCACTCCTTTCCTATACTCTGTTTCATTGGTTCCCCTCCCCTCTGCTTATTACCTGAAAGTCTGCAATTGAGGGCGTGGCCCAGGAATTGCAGTTGCGACCCATTTCCTATGGTCCTATGGGAGGAGAGGGACAGACCTGAGCCGACTGCTGAACGTGATGCTGTTCTTTTGAGGCAGAGACCTGAGACGTATACAGACTGGCTTTTGCTAGCCACTGCATAATGATGAGATGTAACTAGGTGATTTGTACATATTTGTATTATAAATAGGATGTCTTAATAAAGGCTTGTATATATATTTTAAATTAAGTCTTTGTCTTCATGATGTACGAAATGAGAACCTCTTCCGAAATCTTGGCTCGTTGTCGGCCACTTTACAACACTGTCAATAACTTCAGTTCACGTTGAAACTTCCCAGTGCATTCCTCATTGTCATGTTTGACTAATGATTACCCAATATTTTGGCCAGTTCCAGACCTTCTTTTATTAAATCTTCACTTAGAACAGGATCATTTTTGTTTCATTTTCTCCACTTTTGATAGAATAAACGAAGAAAATGTTTTTACGGACTGAGTTCTTGAATCCAAACAGATCTGGATACTCTCGGTTCGCCAAAAATACGAGTAATACTCCACAAATAAATTTTTTTCTTACAATTTAGGCACAAAAAACATTTGAGAAATTGGATTGGTCCGCTCGTGTTAAATCAAAATGACTCGCGTAAAAAGTGAATGAATTATTTTTTTTTAAATTCATGTTAAATCAAATTCGTGTAAAAAAGGTTCGTGCAAAAACAAAATTAGGTGTATCTTAAAACACGTGCTATATAGTCTCTGTTCGAAGACTCCATTCTCATTTTGAACATTTGTGAGAAAATGAATCTACCTTCCGCAAACACGAAGCGCATTTTGTGAGCACGTACGTTGTGACACGTGCTATATAGTCTCTGTTCGAAGACTCCATTCTCATTTTGAACATTTGTGAGAAAATGAATCTACCTTCCGCAAACACGAAGCGCATTTTGTGAGCACGTACGTTGTGACACGTGCTATATAGTCTCTGTTCGAAGACTCCATTCTCATTTTGAACATTTGTGAGAAAATGAATCTACCTTCCGCAAACACGAAGCGCATTTTGTGAGCACGTACGTTGTGACACGTGCTATATAGTCTCTGTTCGAAGACTCCATTCTCATTTTGAACATTTGTGAGAAAATGAATCTACCTTCCTCAAACACGAAGCGCATTTTGTGAGCATCAGAATACCGCAAAATTTATTTGCAGGCTTATGTTCCCACTAGTATATAACCCCCTTCAGAAATGACGGAATGTTAATCAGCGTTTCCTTCTGATCGTTGATTTTGATGACGCTGGCGATTTTATTCCCTTATGCGGTCCAATGTTGCGGGTGACTGGCGGGCAAGCCATCTTGCTTTTCTGTTTCTAATTAATCGACGTCTACGTTCAAGAGGTGATTCATCATTTTCATCGGGCATTGCTGAAAACTGTACTTAAACAGCAGTAAACAACAAAACAAAAGTAAACTAAATCAAAACTAAACCAAAACTGTTTCAAAAGTGAATGACTCACCACACAGCAGCCATTGCTGAAAACGATACTTAAACAGCAGTAAACAACAATAAAATAAAACAAAAATAAAACAAAAATAAATAGTTTCAAAAGTAAATGACTCACCACACAGCAGGCATTGCTGAAAACGAAACTTAAACAGCAGTAAACAACAATTAGTTTTGATGAATGAGTTTCAAAAGTGAATTGAATGAGTTTCAAAAGTGAATGACTCACCACACAGCAGTATTTATAATAATCTATAATAATTACATAATAATTAGCAAAGTGAAACACAATTTAATTAACATTAAAATTAAACATTAAAAATGTAGTTATTTAAAGGGAATATGAAAAACCATGGAGTAGAATAAATTCGAAATTCAAGTGAATGACTCCATTGAATAAATGATTCTTTTTAATGGATATTTTAATTTGAAGATATTTCAAAAACTAAACGGTTTTGAGCTAGGGTGTTCACTTGAAATTTTCATATGTTTTAAAAGGCTTTCAAATATGTAACTTTTGTGGTATTATTTTTCAAGAAAAATTTCATAAAATGGCGTCGTAATGTTAAGACGTTCCCGATTTGGTCCGTCCCGGAATAGTTATCTACATTTTTCTACTCTAGGCTTTTATATAGGTAATGATTGTCTTCACCGTTTATCTCTAGTTTCCCACCTAGTTTCGACGTGAAAAAACTTACCGCAGCAAAACTAGCCAGCACGTCGCAAGTATTTCAGCAGTGGTGAATAATGCACTGAATAAGGTTTTCCTTTTCGAGTGTTACCGGCATGATGAAAATTGAAATGCGCTTCTTCCAACAGTGTATTTTTGTGGACGCTGAAATACTAAATTTTTGTTCTAAGAGACGTATTTTGTACTAAGAGGTATTGTAAGACTTATAACAATTATAATGCTAAAACTAAAATTATAGAAGGCGAATGCCGCCAAATGAGGTCGCAAGTTGTTGGGATGTCGCCAAGATGACGCGAAAAGGAACAATCTCTACGAAAATGGTTTAGTTTTGAAAGGATGATTATAATGTAGCAGCTAGGCTTAACTTCGCTTATATACTTTGTAATACTATTTGTTAATATTTGTGTGTTTTGTTAATATATGTATGTTATGTTAAATTACGTGTTCTGTTTTCTTGAGTATATCTTTCTTTAAAATGTTTAGCTTGGATAACGATACTTCGAGTATTCTACGGGCGACCATTAGCTTTTAAACACAGGCCTCGACGGCAAATTTCGCTGATACGGATAGAAGTTTTAGTGGTATGCTTTTGCTTTGTTTTCCGACGGTGAGATTCGAAATCGTAGAATTTCTGACATGTGTACACTTAAAATATTAAATCAAATTTACTATATTTATACACTCAATTGTGGCTAAATAAAAATTCTGTGTCTTTTTCTTTATATTGTTATCATGGAATCCAACGTGTATTTTGATCGTTAGTTTGCAGTATTAAATTTATACTTTTAAAATTATATTAAAGTGTCTCGATTTAGTATATCTTTATAATACAGGAAAAATGGTTGTTGTGTTGGCTAGCTAAGACACTAAAATTTATATGTAAGTTTTAGTAACATTTTCACATTTCTTGATTGTGTTTCTTCCCTTTAGCCGTTTAATAGAGAATAATGAAAGAGATTGATAAAGGTATTCTGAAAATATTAAGTTTGAAAACGTTTACTTTTGTTTATTGCCTTCGCATTAGATCAGCTTGAATATTTTACCATATTTTTATTAACCTCCTTTCGGTTAATCGGAAGAAGTTGGGGCTGCCGCCAAATTGGCAATTATTTACTTCCTGTTATGATGTATCCCCTTTTCTGGTTACCTCTACAATTCCATCTTTTGTGGAATATGCTTTGTTCTACTGACCTCTACAGCCAGCGGAAGCTTTTTTACTGTACTACAGCCAGCGGTACGTAGCGAAGCCAGCGGCTGGGGATTTTCTGTAATATTTTTGGACGGATACGTAACAGAGCGTAGCGGAGTGAAGCAAGGGTATCTGAGCGAAGCGAAGATCCCGTGTGCGCCTACAAGTTTCATGAAGCCAGCAGTAAATTTGTATTTCAATTTATTTGTTCTTTATTGGTCGCCACATTTGTTTACATTTCGCAGTTTAAGCCTAACAGGTCTCCGAACGGAATTTTGGCGCCAAATTGGCGATGGCAGCGTGTATTTTAAACTTTAAACTTTTAAAAACAGCAAAACAACAAAATATGAGCGGGGGAAAAAAATCGCGGACTCAGAAACGGAAAATTTGGCGACTTTTCAAAAAAATCGCCAAAAAGTCGCCAACCGCCCCAGCTTCTTCCGATTTACCCTGCTTTCTTGTTTGTGTGTTTGTTTGTGTGTATGTTTGTTCCGTACAAATCTTGCAATTGATTTTTAACTAACTTCCCGACTAACTAGACATTTGAAACTTTTAGAATAGCTCAGAACACGATGACAATGCATTTTTTAATACTTTTAGCCATCTTTAAGCAGAATTAAATTAATTTTCAGTTATTTTCAGTTAATTTTGTTTTGTAGACTGGTGAATCCATCTATTGGCTGGAACGGGAACGAAAAGTTAAATACAAGTTAACTTCCAATTAACTTCATTTTCTTTCAAGTTGATGGGATAATTCATCAAAAAAATTTTAAAAAGTATTTATTAATACATAGAATTGTAAAGTTTATATGATTGAACAGGAAATTTAAAAACATGGTATATAAAAAGTTCTTTTTATGTTGTATATACACTCATGGACAAACAAATTAGCGCACCAAGAAATAATTGCGGGATCGTAACGGAACTTGCAATGAAGGTACATGTCAGGGAGATATGCAAATGATTAGAAATGCAGCGTGATTGCGCATTACGTATAGCCGGTAGAGGGCGTTCAACATCGTACTCTGTGGAGTATAAAACAGGTAACCAAAGCTTTTTTGAGTGTGCTGAATCATTTACAAAGGAAGAGCTGAGATAGACATGCCATTACGCCGTGTTCGAAGACAATATAAGCAGTTGTCGCAGTTTGAGAGGGGAGAATCGTCGGAATGATGGAAGCTCGGTGGTCAGCTAGGCGAGTATTTCGTCAATTTGGCCGCTCTGATTGTGTTGTGATTAGGTGTTGGGACCAGTGGACCCGAGAGATGTCATGTACACGAAGACCAGGCTCAGGATGCCCTCGACAGACCAGTCGTCGAGAAGACCGCCACATCGTAAGAAATGCACGCGTACAGCCAACTGCTTCATCGGCCGCCATCCCGGCACAAGTAGCACCTTCACTAGGGGCCTCTGTGTCTTCTCGAACCATACGAAGGCGCCTGGCTGAAGGAAAGTTGGTATCGCGGCGCGCATTGCGTGTGCTGCCCTTGACGCCCACCCATCGACGCCTCCGTTTAGAGTTTTGCCGCGCACGAGGAAACTGGACAGCAGCGGAATGGAACCAGGTCGTCTTTAGCGACGAATCCAGATTCAATCTCGGCAGTGATGATAATCGTGTTCGTGTGTGGAGAGCCCGTGGTGAACGCTTCAATCCTGCCTTTGCTGTACAGCGACACATCGCTCCCACAGCTGGTGTGATGGTATGGGGTGCCATTGCCTACAATTCACGGTCACCCCTAGTATTGTTCCGTGGCACCATGACAGCCCAGCGGTATGTTTATGAAATCCTGCAACCACATGTGTTGCCACTCATGCAACGGCTACCAGGAGCCATTTTTCAACAAGACAATGATCGGCCTCTTACGGCAAGGGTGTCACAAGACTGTCTCAGCACTGTTACTACCCTTCCTTGGCCTGCCCGATCCCCAGATGTGTCTCCAATCGAGCATATGTGGGATCATTTTGGACGACGAGTTGGGCATCCCACGAGTTTGAACGAACTAGAGGCAAGGTTACAGCAAATATGGAACGAAATGTCTCAAGACATCATACAGAACTTGTATGACTCAATGCCCGATCGTATCGCATCGTGCATTCGCGCTAGAGGGGGTCCAACGGAGTATTAACTCCTCCGTTCTTTTGCCTTTTTCTCTGAAATAAATTATCCTTTTTCTTTGATTTTCTTGTCATTTACTTATATAAAAGTAGTCATTACGTATGTAAAATTTCGTTTCATTTTGACGACTCCTTCTTGGTGCGCTAATTTTTTTGTCCATGAGTGTATTTCTTTAACTTATCTTTCTTGAATACTAAATTTTATTTTATTCACTACAGTGCTATTAATATCACTTTGGTAGATTTGCATTTATAGTACATTTTTAGAAGATCAACAAATTTGTTTATAAAACAAATGATATAGCCAAGCCTTGGAGACATTAAAGTAAAGTTGAAAACATATTAAATTTAATCAATGACGCCTTAGTGCGGACTGAAAATCCGAAACTGATAATGTCCTTTAATCTTTTTCTTTCATACATGTGTCTTCTCTTACAAGAAATGTTGTACCTAGATTCCTTTAAAGCAGATTACTGACACACACTTCTCGAGGCATTTTTGCATTTTAAAGTAAGATTACGTTCATCCATAAGGGTCCTGCGGAAAGGAAAATTTCAGAAGCTAAAACTGTCCTTCCGCCCGTCCTCGCGAGTTATAATTTTGGCCGCACGCCTAACCAAGTCTAGGACAAGTTAAACAGAAAAGTACCAAGATATTTCAAAATTTTGACATATATATATGTATGTATAGATACATATATATACATAACAAATACATACATACATATATATAAAAGAGGTAAGCAACCATAAGTAGTCCCACGTCAGTAATCCGCGGTAGTTTCGTTAGAAGAGACTACCTGAAATTTCCTTTTATTAATATTTAGGTTGATATTGTTAAAGATTTAAATAACCAAGAGGATGCAATTTTTCTGTTTTACTTGGTAAATGAAGTAAGCGCGAGTGTTTCCATATCCATGGTTTTTTTAATTGTTTCTGTGAAGTTTTTTTTTTTGTGTGGCAATATTTTAATGTGTTCTATAATAATGTGTTTGAAGTAAGACAGTTGCTGTTCAAAATGTATGATGGTTCAATCTGATAACTGATTATAAAAATAAAATCTTTGAGAACAGCTTCGATATAGGACCCTGTTGGCGATATTTTGTATTGGCGACTTTTTTTTGTCGCCTAGCCAAACATCGCATCGTTAATATCGTATAAATTATATAGGAATTTCAATTTCCAAAATATAAATTTTAAAATAATGCAATAAGGAAAATAGTGTAAACTTTGTAGATCCAGAAATCTATATCTATACTTATATATAAAGAGAGAGAGCGGATTTTGTATGTGGAGGGTAATATCCGGAACCACTGCACCTATTTGAAAAATTCGTTCACTATTTGAAAGGTCCATTATTCCAGATGGACATAGGCTATATATTATTTATATCTGATCAGTTGAAAGAAAGTTAGGGGCCTAAATGTTGAGCTGATGCTTCACCTTTACATTTTTTCCTTTGTCAACCATAGTCAAGTAACCATAGCAACACATGAAACAATATATACAGTAAACATTTAATATTTTAAAGATTCAAGTGGAGAAGGTATTGATAAATACAAAAAAGATTTTTGAAATTGGTAACGTGTAAGGCTTTATTGAAGAAAATTACATTTGGAACCACGCTTTTTATTGCACAATTAAGGTAATAAAAGATTTATAATTTATTGGCTATCAACTGGAAAATTATTGGCATAATATTGCAGAAGTTTATTTAACTTATAAACTATATGTTTTTGAATTTATGTACAATTTTATGCACAATTTGCGTAAATCGAACTTGGATTATGGAACTTTATTCAAAAATCAGTGTTTCGTCGAAACTGTGAAATTTATTGATTATTTCGAATAGGTCTATGTTTGTTCCTTTATAAGTGAAAAAGTATTGCTTCACTTGAGCTGAAATTTTGTATACATATAGTTGATAGTTCAGGTTAAAACATAGGCATATTATTTTTTGAAAATCGAGCAACGCCAGGTACTTCAGCTAGTTATAGATAAATCTACACGAAAAGGCATGGTTAAATCAAAATAAAAATAAACAAGAAAATAAGCGGTACAAACTGGTTTGTGTCACGCGACTGTGGCTGGGTTGCCGAAACGAATTCTGTGTATACCAAATTATCAATATACGAATTCTACTATACCAAAGCTGTTCCAAAAGGGTACGAAGGTGAAAATGGCGTATTCCATAGGGTTACAATCTGGAAAATGGTTTATTTCAGTTTAAAACACACGCGGCTATGGCAGAGTTGCCGAAAGGATTTCTGGGATACCATATGCGCCAAATGTAAAATGTAAAAAGGCGCCAATACACAATATCTTCAATGGGGTCCTATATCGAAGCTGTACCAATCTTTGTGTATGTGAATTGAATAAAGAAAAATTCTGATTTATTTTTACCACAGATATCTCTTTTTTTATAACGTTAGCAAATATATACACATTTAAAGCCTTCGTGTAAAAACTGCAAACTTATTTGACCAAGAGCTTTTCAATACGACGTGCGTTTACAGATGATTGGAACTATCCGACTTTGTACATTTATTTCATTTTCAAAGACTATTTCCTCTCAAAGAAATAATTTTTAACTTTTTGGGATCACAATATTAACGTTCAATACGTGATATGAGATCGTAAATGTGTAGTATTTCTGAGAAAATTATAACAAGAAAAAACAAGGAAATTTCTTCAAGGGTGTTTGGTCTTGAACTATTGTTTTTTATTTCACTATTATTTTAGATGTCCATACAGCTATTGTTGATTATTTTATTTTTGACGGCGGCACATGTTGTTTTCGTGACATTCAATTGGTTATGGAAATGAAGACAGGTGGCTGTAGAAACATTGCATGCGTTTACTCTTCAGTCAGCCGCTGAAAGAAAAAGAAATAATTAGTGTCCAATCGTGTTATTATAGGCACATTACAATTGAAAAGAAAACCAATGTTGCGGTTGCAGACGAGTATCCGCACAGTAATAAATAAAAAAGAAAAGTACAATAACATTTAATAACAATAAATTGTATAATAGTAAGTAAAAAAAGATTCTAAACAAAACTAAATTAAATTTGAAACTGCCAGAAATTTCATATTTCCATTGAATTATTGTATGTCTGTGTATATATATATTTGAATATGCGTGTATGTATATTTATTTTATCCAATGATGTTTGTCGAGAACATAAGTTTAAAGGAATGTTTTCAGAAAACGAAGCAAAATATAAAAATACTTTAGAATAGGCAATAACATAATATAGGGTGAGCCAAAAGTTCGTAGAAATTTTAAAAATTCATAAGAAAAGGAAGAAATCGTGATAAAGAATTGCGTTTTGCAAGAAAGGGTTCACAAGATAGTCGGATTTTTTTAGCAGCCGAAAAAAGTTTTAAAAGTTTAAAAAGTCACCGATAGATGGCGCTGACAGGCGAGAGATTCAGCAGAATTATGCGAATGAATCTTCCAATAAAAGACCGTGATACACAAGGATTTAGAGACCCTCCAAAGCTCTGACCATAAAACTCTCACTTTTGTGTTGCAATTTACACTTTCGAAGATATTAAAAAAGGAACATTCCTTTTCTCATTTCGGTGGAACTTTCGCTCTCCGTTGTCAACCTCATGAAATATCTGTGTTAGAAGGCGATGGCCTAGGTAACACAGTTAATCACATGTTCTATGGTACTATGGTCCTATGGATTTAGAGGATCGACCGCGAAGTGGAAGACACTCGTTGGCGAAGGGCTGCATTACTGCGGTGAAAACCGTTATGAATGATATGACGACGGAATCGTCCATGGGGAGTAGCAGTGCTCGCAAAGCTGGACTAGTGACTCTACCAGTGAGTTTTCGAATTCTTATTTCGCTGCTAAATATATCCGACTTCGTTGTGAGCCCTGTCTTACAAACTTAACTTCTTTATCCCAATTCCTTCCTTTTTATGAATTTTTAAAGTTTTTTACGAACTCATTGCTCACCCGGTATATTAAATGTTTAAAATTTAGGTGAATTTAAAACATCTGGATGTTGGCAGGGGTGAAAATTATTTATTTCTGAAGTAATGCGAAATGGATCAATTCATTCATGGTAATTATTTTTCTATTTCTGTGTTCTGGAAATTATGAGCTAGTGAAAATAATTCTAGGAAAGTGAACTCAATTCAAATTGGGCTAATTAAATTCATTATAGCCGATTATTATCCAGAACATTCGCATGAGTTCTTATAATTATGGCATTATGTTTTCTATAATATCATACGAAATAACCATGATTATGAATTACGAAATGTCTAAAATAATTCATTTATAATTACCGCATAATTTAACAGTAAATTTAAGAGCAATATGACTCATAGTCGAAATATCTACGTCTCATAACGGGTTACACTATTTTTCACGATTTCATCTAAAAAATTTAAATTACGTGTATTTGAGCCATTTCAACATTTTTTTATCAATGAATCGAGAATCCCAACCAAAAAAAGTTCCGAATTTCAAGACTTCTTTGAGGTTTAAAAAATATTTATACTACAGTACTGTGTTACACTTTATAAAGAAAAAAAGATGATGCTTACCTTACTGAAACAGCTGAGAGATTTGAAGAAATTTCTTACATTTTTAAATCTCTTTCTTTTACGTTTCTGAAAGAGAAAAATTTAATTTTTAGTAGAACTCTAATTCATAAGACACGGAAGAAATCATATTTCTGAATACTCTTTGTTACGGCTGATGTGCTTCAACACGTTGGCGTCATCTAAGTTTAAAGCTTGGCGATCGTCCTTGTCACCAATAGCAGAGGCGTAGCGAGCATAACTGGCGCCCCCCAAATAAAAATTGAAAATTTCCGAAATATCTTGTTTGTCTTAGGGACAATCTGCGCCACTCTGCGAGTGGCGCCCGGGACATGATAGACCCCTTTGCCCCCTCTCGCTACCAGGGCCCGATTTAGAAAATTCTTGACTATAGGCACAACTCGGGATGGGGGGCCCCCTAACACTGATGTGGGCTTAAAATTTCCAAATTTAACACACAAAAAAAAGATAATAATGAATCATTGTGAAAGTACCAATTTACCAAGAATTTAGAAGCTATTTGAAGCATAGAAGCCTAGAACATTATCAAATAACAAAAAGCAATACAACATATTAACTTCATCATTAAAACACCAATACAATGCTACCAGAAAAACTTATTTATTCCTTATATAGTACACTATAACATACATATGATGAACTATACCGTAATTATAGATATGATGAACCAATCAAACAAATTTGAAAGGATATATAAAAAAATTGCTACTAAAAAAGGTAAAAAAAATTAATTGGGATTTTTTTTCTTTCTCTTATTTTAAAATAAAAATTTTCGGGGGGCCTCAACATTCAGGGGCCTCTAGGCCCGGGCCTACTGGGCCTAATGGAAAATTAGGGCCTGCTCGCTTCTTCACTGGACAACAGTTAGTTGGCATGGAGATGTTTCTATGTGTTATAGCTCGGTCGGAGCCATTTTTTTTTCGTTTTAAATAAAAGTTTTTTTTTTTGTTATTTGTGTTCGATTGAAATTACAGTCCACCATCGACCACCAACATGTACTAACCCCTTTGGATTCTCTCACCTCAATGTAAACCTACGGAGAAAATGTGTCACAGGATTGCCGAAATGGATTGCAATATTTATTTTCAAAAATTGTACCTCGTAAAAGAGAAAAAAAAAGTACACCTTGGGACATTTTTCGTTTTTAAAAAAATGCAAGTAAATTTAAAATTTAAAATATTAGGTGGGAAAAAAGCTCGTATAGTGCGTTTTAAACGCTCCTAAATTCCTTTCATGGACGAAATATATAAAATGAATCCTGTTGCATGGTCCAAAAAAGTTAAGGCTTTCTGAAAATACCAATTTTATTGGCTTGTCATCATTTATGCAGATGTAAATAGTACACACAGTTTCTTCAAAGGTTAACATTGAGTTGAGCGGATCCAATAGGTTCAGTACACAGTAGCCTTAAGAAACGAAAACAATTTACTTGTACGGGGACATAATAAATACACTTGCATATCTATTAACATCATATAAAGTATCGATAATTTCTTATGAATCTCCTATTCATATAAAATGAGTTTTATGGCATGGTTATTGTTGTAATAAGTTTAATCTATAGTTTAAAATTATTACAACGATAATTTTAATACATTTATAATTTTGAATCTTAATAAGTTTAATTTTCTGATATTATTAAGTTTTTCTCTAATATCAGAAAAGCTAAACGAAAGGCAGGGTTCGATTTATCCATTCGGTATAAGATTGTATATCTTCAAAAAGTGGCACACAAATCGAGAATGATTGCCGATTGCACACAAATCTTTGCAATTGCCAGTATTGTAGAAATTTATAAGAATCATCCTCGATTGTAAAATGTAAACTTAACTTTATAATTAATTGAATAGCCGAGTTACTGTACGTATAATTTTATAAATTTAGTATGAAATTCGAAATATTTTGAACTTCAAGTAGACAGATTTAATTTTTTTCACCATAAAAGGTATTTAGAATGTTTTTACTAGGAAACCTATATGGGACATTTAACTAACAACTTCTCTCAATTACACAAGCATGTTGTCATAAAAATGACTTATATATTGACAAGTGTTAAGGATTTAAATTATTCATTGAGATAGATACTTACTGAAGGTTTAGTCACAATCGAGGTATTAGTATCACTTTTGGTAATATTATCAGTCCTACAAATATAAATGCAATATTAATTGAACGACAATGTGCACAGCCTTCCAAAATGAAAATACATGAAACACAACGGTTAAAAATTGTTATAGCCCATGAAATATACTTTCTGCAATAAGAAACTTGTACAATATATCTCTAGATGGTATATCCTTTGCTAAGGTTTCCCTTCGTGGTTTTGGTATTGTATTTATTAAAAAAGAAAAATTAGACATACATGCACACATACATACATAAAAAGGTGGCTTGGTACAAGAAGTGCCTAGGTCAGTTTCTTCCTAGATGACTTTGTTTGCTTATCTATCTTGAAAAAATATTATTTTAATTGTAAGAGGCACCCAAGTGTGTCCGATCCTTTGTGTTTTCTAAACCATTGTACAGACTTGTGTTCCTCTTACATTGAAAATAATATTTTTAAAGAGACATAAGCAAACAAAGTCATCTTGGAAAAACTGACTTAGGCACTTATTGTACCAAGCCATATATATATATATATATATCAGACAAAGTTGAAAGTGAAAAACCAGTATGAGCTCTAAAGCTACTTGCAGCCAGGAACTAAAAACATGAAAAGATACGTATTAAATATGTTTTAGACAGCAACTCGTCATCAGCCGTGCCGATACTGTCTAAAAACCAATGGATTGTTTCTGATAAGTATGATGTAAAACATACTTATACACCGTATAAAAATACTTAGACACCATACAATCCATTAGAAATAGAAGCATTGAATAACTAGTTACTTAATCAAAGAACGCCAAGCGTGGCGCTAGACAAAGTGGAAGTTAAGAATAGGAAACCGCAAGAAGACTGCCGTCACAAAACTTGCAACCATGGAGCCAATGGAAACACAGAGGCAGACTTACTAAGGAGACTGTGTTATAGAACATATTAACCTAAATTAAATTAGTTTTTTATTATGACTAAAAGTTATTTTTATTATTTATTATTTAATATTATTTTTACTTAAGAATTTAATTATTATTTATTTATTTATTTTAATTTTTAGTAGTTATTTAATCTTATTAATCTTATTAGTTCGTACTACTAATTAATTGCAACAGGACAAGCTATTCATTAAATCTAAAACAACCTATTATGTGCTTGGAAAGACTATCGGGGTAATAATTGTTTGTAATTAATATATATATATATATATATATATATATATTACAAACAATTATTTGTTTATAACTTATTACGACCTACTGATTATATTTAGTAACCATACCAACTGACCATTCTGACTTGCTGACAATACTTGTAAATTATATTTAACGTTAATTTTTTATTTAAAAAATAATTAAGAAATATATTTTGTCTAAGAATTTTTGTTTTGATATGTTTACGTGGTATAAGTCCTCCGCTTTTCTAAACTGCAGAATGTAAGCCAAAATTTAATAATTCCAAAATATCTTTTAAAGGAAAAAACAATATCAAACCCAGTGTTGAATGAGTAGCTTACTTTAGAATAGATGCTTAGTTAGATGAGAAGATCCGTTTAAGACTTCATAGCGGACGGTCATTGTAACCATTTCGGAAAATATATAGAAATTCAGGAAGCATTACGTCCTATAACCCTCTCAAGGACAACAACCTCTAGTGTTTGCTCAGTGCAGATTTTTTGCCTGACCATTTTTAACCTAATGAATCTTGAAAAAATGTCCTATTAACGGTTGTCAAATGTTTTTACTTCTTTAAATTGATAATTGATGGCAGCACTAGCCATTTTTCTGCTCATTTAACTTGAATACGCTGAATGCAAGTGATAAAAAGACTAGATTTAGGCGTTTGCACTGTGCACACAGCGCCCTTTAAAGGAATAATACAGGGTGTCCGGGCAAAAGGTATCCAAAAGTCATGAGTTATTTTTACGGAACTGCCCATTAGAATATAAAATAAATTATTTAAATAGAAAGAACCTCTCATCAAGTTTTATTATCAATCATAGATTTCTATCATAGTATCAGAGATTTCCATGTGTTCACCTTTTGTAGCAAGACTAACGTCTAAATGGAAATTCAGTCCTTTCAAAGCTTTTCGTAGCATATCAGGCGTTGTTAGACTTTGTTGCTTGGGGATTCATTAAATCCGTTGTGTATAAACAAAAAATGGAAACTGTGGATGAGTTGAAGATGCGTATCATTGTAGCAATTCGTGTAATAACTCCTGATATGCTACGAAACACTCGGAGAGAACAGGATTACCATTTAGATGTCTGTCGTGCTACATAAGGGGCACACGTCGAAATCTATGATTTATGTTAAAACTTGGTGAGATGTACTTTCTATTTAAATAATTTTTTTTAAAATTATAATGGGTAGTTCTATAAAAATGAGTCATGACTATTCGATACCTTTAGACCGGACACCCTGTATAACAAGGAAGAAAGTAGGACGGCAGTTCTACTTTCATTGGCTTGAAAATGTTTGTATTACCAGCAATACAAATAAAGGATGCATTGTGTTGATCACAAATAATATTTATTTTTCAGTTTCAGGATTGAAATTTCCTTTAATATTTTTTGTCAATTAAATAATCAATGTTGGAAAAAAAATTTAAGATAAAAGATTGTGAGGAAATTATATAACATCTGCTTGTAGAGCACCAATGGGAAGAAAAATTCTACTTTCTTAGAAAAATGAACTAATGAGAAAGTAACTGATGCATTATAATAGGTTTGAAGACACCATTTTCTTCTGAAAAAGGGATCATTTCAGAGCCCGTGACAATGTGTTTAAATATCAGCTGGCTTCATCTATATATATACAACAGTTCCGTAACTGGCTGACTGACTCGCTGACTGACTTACTGACTGACATACAACGCACAGACCAAACCGCTGGACCTAAATGGCTGAAATTTTGCATACCGATTCTTCTTATAGTGTAGGAGTGCACTAAGAAAGATTTTTGAAATATTCTTCTTGGTTTTTTTAAAGTAAATATTAAGGTTGTTTTAGTAACTTTTTTGAAGTTTGCATTTAGAATAATAATCTGAGGGTTATGAAATTTATATCACGAGAAATATCATATAGATTCCTTTAAAACGAAATCTCTTTCGAATCTTTACCTCCATTTCCTGATTATTGGTGAATTTCTGAAGATTAAATTTTATAATTTAATTTATTAGATGCTGATCACGTGATTTCTTTTTCTGGTATTTTAAATAAATTTATCGACACGTCCATAACAATGAAATAAACAAAAAAAAATTTTCCCTTGCTAATGCGGTAGACGATTGGACATTATCCAAAAAAATATTAAAATACAGTAAAAGATATATTATGCGCAAACTGTGCTATATCAACTGTACTATATTCTTTAGTATGTCCTATTAGATTTAATTTGAATATTTTCTTCTACATCATTTTGTCTATAAAAATATCTATTGCGATTTTTTTATAAATATATTTTTTTGTTTTTTTACATCAATTGTATACATTGATCGTCGTATTTGCTATATACGTACGTATATTTATATACATATTGGCATTTATTGCATACATTGACGTTGTATTTAATTTGAATGTACTCCGTCGCGAAGTGCGGGTTTTCAGCTAGTACTTACATAATTAGTGTGCCTGTGTTGATGTCATCTACTGGCAAATCTTCTTCATCATTCCCAAGTGATTCAGTAACATTTTTTTCTTCTGCTTCATCTTTCGACTCAGACTTAACTGCATTTTTCATCTTAGATATTATAGACTGTTCATCATAAAAATCAAATGCACCAGCTATATCACCCTGGCAGAACATTTCTTCATTTCGGAACTTCCAGCTACATCACGACATTAAAAGCAAAGATCAATTCGCATCTCATAAAACACTCAGTTTTTACTATGTGTATGAAATCTTAAAAATATGACCAAATCAACATAAATCAATTACGCACACAATTTCAGGCGTTCTTAGAAATCAAAGACCAAAGAAACTAATTTAAATTGCTAGATTTTTTATTTATTTATTTATATATTTTGGAAGAGGTGGGGGATAATGTTTCTTAATTTAAATCTAAATTAATTGATATTAACTTGAATAATTAATGCCATACAGAATATTTCCTTTTATTTTGGATTGAATAAATATCAGTATATATAAAAGGTTTTCTTGAAATCAGTTGTATATTTCTTCAACATTATTGCCGTATGCATAGCTTTTGAATTAACAGCCACTAAACGGAGAGTGTCAACTGCTCGTATGTCATATATACCCGTTCTGAATGGAACTATAACCTACAAAAAAATCGACTTGGGGAATTGTTTATTTAAAAATTAAGAACTCCACTTAGAAACTCCTCTACTTTTATGAAATATCGTAATTATGGTCAGGATCAAGAACTAAATAAAATGATTTTTATTTCAGACGTAAATAACTGGGTTATTTTAGACAGTTTTTTTTTTTTTTCAAAGACCTAAACCAAGTGATTTTACCAAATACAAGCATCTGACACCACAAGAATTTTATACATGTATTCTTCATTTCAAATAATACGCGCGCACACACACCCGCAGACATATGTATATGGTGCTTCTTTTCTAAAAAGATTGGTGGGTATACCGTATATTCTCAAATAAAGATGCGAATTTTTAGAACCGTGATTTCACACGTCAAGTCACAGGGGAACAAATATCTCTCAGTTTAAAAAAAAAACTTCTTTTGTTATATATTAATAATTGATACGTAAGTTTTTTAAAATTTCGGTTAAGTTAAGCCAAAATAATACTTCTAAAATAGGTTGGGGTACGTGGGCTTACCCCCTGAAAAAACCCTGTATATATATATATATATATATATATATATATATATATATATATATATATATATATATATATATATATATATATATATATATATATATATATATATATATATATATATATATATATATGTATATATATATATATATACTAGCATTATTGCCCGGCGTTGCCCGGGTAGATATATAGATATAAAATTTTCCATGCATTCCTTCAAAAAAAAATACTGGGCTGCACCCCCCGCTCTTCATGTTCATCAACGACTCCACTAAACGTAAGAAAAATAAAATAAACACTTCGCCCTTCCCCTCCTCGTCACCCCCATACCAACTCTCAAACTACCCCCAGATAACCCCTCAGAACAAACCTCTTTTCCCCCGAATTTGACTGGTTGTGGTGAAGGGGCTGTATCTACATTCAAGAGGTGCGCTTATGGGGAACAAAAATCATTAAAAAATTAATTTAAAAAACTAATTTAGCCCCAAATTTCGTTTATGCTGAGTTAAGTTTCTCGGGTCCTAAACATTAACTGTGCCGAATTTGGTCCCGGTGGGTGTAACAGTCTATGATTCTATAGCGGACAAACAAACAGACGAGCTCTTATATATATATATATATATATATATATATATATATATATATATATATATATATATATATATATATATATATATATATATATATATATATATATATATATATATATATATATATATATATATATATATATATATATATATATATATATATATATATATATATATATTATATATATATATATATATATATATATAATATATATATATTTTATATATATATATATATATATATATATATATATATATATATATATATATATAACTAAAATAATTTACTGTTCCTAAATATACAATTATTTTCAAATTTACAATCCGTTCACTGATTATTGTAAATTTTAAACGACCTTAAAGAATTTTTCCTTCAAATATTTTAATATTGCTTCATCTCAAATGAACAAGTTCATTAGACCTGAAAAAAAGTTACTTACTCTATTTCTGAGTCTGTGAGCAACATTTCTTCAGCTAGAGGAGGAGTATTTTCTACAGCTACAGTAGCTGAGACCAACAGCGTCACAAGCTCGACAACTTCTGTGGTACGGTCGAGGACTTCTGAAACATCGGGGGAAATCGACGCCTCGTCCAATGCGTTTATATCTTCAACTGGACTTACAATACAATCATTTATTTCCTCATTATCATCATCAAAATCAACTGTGATGTCCTCAGGGATGGAACGTGAGGACGCCTGTAATTGAGGAAAAAGTTATTAAAAAGTTATAATTTTTAACTATCTTAATAAATTAAAATAAAGGACAGAAAATTTCTATGAGTTACTTGGCAACGGAAATGAGCACTTATGTAAGAGAAGAACAACGAAGAATAAAGGACCCACAGTTACCAGTTTTTAAAGATCACAAAGTTTAGTACATGTAAATATTGCACATATACAGAGGCTGTTCGCACATTTTTTTAGCGGATTTTGGTAAGCGGTAATAAATAAACGTTTGCTGCAAAAGAAATAATTGCAATTGTACTATGTATTTAAAAGTCAAAATTATTGTCAGCGGCTTGAAAGTTTTGTTTTTATTCAAAATGGCGTTTTTAACAAAGCAGTGGTTCGAAGGCTACATTTATGCTCTTTCCGAAGAGAAATATGCATACTCCGTTATCCAAAAACGATGTGAGAGTCATGGTTTTGTGATATCTAAAGCGTCGATAGGTAATATCGTCAACAAGAAAGGAATAAACGTCAAATTGGAGCCTCAAGTGGGACAAAAATTCCAAACAAGTATCCAAGGAAAAAACGGACATCTTCGACTATTGCAAAGGTACGTTGTTTAATGCTAAAAGAAAATTCCCCTAGTCAAAGGACACTTGCAAAATCATTAAAATGTTCGGTGTCAACTGTAAACAAAATGATAAACGTTGATTTAAATCTTAAGAAAGCGAAAAAACGCAATGTGCATCGTCTTCTTCCAAATCATATCGCTGAACGCAGGACACGCTGCAGAATTCTATATGAGAAACACTTATCCAAAGAAAAATGGAAAACAATTGTCACAATAGATGAATCATGGGTGTATTTAAATGATTGCAACAAAAAAAGAGCCATTTATTATCATAAAAGGGGAGAAAAAAATTTAAGTACATGGTTCAAAGAATCGAAAGAAAGTTTTTCTAAGGGATTCATGATTGTTGCTGGTTTTTCTTACAATGGCAAGTTAAAAATAAAGAGAGTGGAAAAAAATGTCAAGATTAACTCCAAATACTATCAGGAACATATTTTATCGCCAATTTTTCTGAATGAAATATCATCGCTTTACCCACAGTGCCATCAATCTGTGAGACTCCATCAGGACAAAGCTAGCAGTCACACATCAAAATCCACTGTATATTTCCTAAAAGAAATGGAACCAAAAACTGGTATGAAGGCCATACCCTTCACTGATATCCCTACTAAATCTCCCGATGTATCACCTATGGATTTTTGTGCTTTCGGACTTTTAAAACCTGCATTATCCAAACGTCGTCCCAAAACCCTTACAGGATTCTGGAAAGCTGTTTAGGGGGAATGGGATAGAATACCTCTTCTGACACTTCAAAAGGCATTATTATCCTGGAAATTGCGGTGTCGAAGGATAGTTCAGAATAAGGGATGTCAAATAGAACATTTAAAACACAAGAATTTTATGTAATTTAGTTTTGTGAATACAATATACATCGTCTAAAAAAATGTGTGAACATCCTCTGTATAATCGAAATTCATTTCATATTTATTTCTCTCGTCTTCAACGTGTTCAAAAGTTGCATATGCGTACCCCTGTCAATAGACAATAATTCGCAATAGACACAAATCAATATTAAAGATTTATTATGTCAATAGACAATAAATATTTAACCATCCGAAGACAGAACAGGCCTAGCCTGCCGAATATTCAGAATTCCAGACAGCCGGCCGAAATTCTCTGAGATTGCCTCCCACCCAAGGGCCTGGTGGGTTGTCATTCTATCAACAGTTCAGCGCCAGCGCAGAGTCGTTCTCTTATCTGTTCGATCTTCTTTTATTGTCTAGAATAGATCCTGGCTTACTTTGTGACTTGATGCTGATTTTATGGACTTTTCTAACCCCACCGTGAAAATTTTCAGCACAATAGTCAGGAAGTTCTGTGGGGGAAGACAGAGAGGCTTCTCGTTCTCGGCCGGAACGGTCTTTTGTGGTAAGCTGCAAAATGGGCCTTCGGTCGTCAGGGGGTTAATAAGTTTGGAAGCAATAATATTTAACTATAACCTCTGTTTTCAGAGGATTACTAATTAATATTAATCTTTATCGATTTTCCAGCAATGCTGACGTATAATAACTATTGTTTCTTACATACCAGAGAGAGTCTTTATCACGGAAAAAACTATCCATGTTTTCGTTGTTAATATTTACTTATTTCCATAGCGCTAATTTCAGATATATATTAATATTATTAGAGATGTGACTTATATTATGTCCAATTTGTTAAGTCCTTCAAAAACTAAAGCTATTTTTTTCGGTTACAATAGAATTCCACCTCCTTCGGTCACAGTTTGCGATCACCTAGTTCACTTTGAGAGAGAGGGCAAATACCTAGGAATTTACCTCGATAGTCAGCTGACGTGGAAGAAATATATTGAACATAACATTAGAAAATGTTTTAAAGCCCGTAAGGATATCGCCCATCTGCTGTACCAGAATCAAATGGGTTTAGATAATAAACTTCTCTTATATAAAACAATACTGCGTCCCATCTTGTTGTACGCCGTGCCTGTTTGGGGCTCAGCGGCTGACACCCATATCCAGCGATTGCAGACAATTCAAAATAAAATACTCCGCGGTATTAGGAAGGCGCCCTGGTACCTTAGAAATGTACTTATTCACAGGGATCTGAGAATCGAACCCATTCGGCAACACATTAAAGATCTCGCTTCTAACTTCTACAATACATTATATTCAATAGACAACGAAGTATTAGCTAACCTCCCCGACTACGACCCAAGGGAATGCTATAAGGGTCTTAAGGTCACTTTGATTATTCACCCTGGTCTCCTTCCTCTTTCTTAACTTTCCTTCCAACTCTTCTAAATTCTAAATTACAATTGCCGGCGCTTCTGGTTCCGACCTGTCATTTTTTGATGGATCGACCACAAGACTACCTTCTGATCTTTGCTTAATTGTCTGCCACCTTTTTATTTTATTTATTTATTTATTTTTTAATATCTGCCGTATTAAATTGTCGTCAATTTTATATTTATTTACTTATTTATTTATTACTATTATTAGTACTAGTTTTATTTTTGTTTATTTATTTATTCATTTTTTTATTATTTTTATTGTTATTATTATTTTTAACTTTCAAGTCAACACTTTTCTTTAATCCTGAGAACGGAAATACAGCCATAAAAAATTATCCATACCGAGGATATGGAGTCCTGCTCTCTGGTGCCTCGTTAATGTACCATGTCTATGTCTATGTCTATATTTCCAATCTTCTCAATATATTTACTCAAACAAATTAATCAAATATCGGATGATTTCGATACACCTTTGCCGGAGTCTAAATTTTTATGCTCTTTCCGCCAGAAGGTCATTCGCACTTCATGGAAACGATTTTGTAATTAATTTTTGTCGTTTTCATTTTGAGATAAAAACTTGGCAACTTCAGAATAATCGTCTGCTACTGTTTTTTTTTTTTTGATTGGAATGAAAAATAAAAGATTTATTTTGAAAATGTCTCCTAAAATTAATAGATGGCACGAAGGTTACGTAACTGTGGTTTTCGAGGAGAAATATTCTTATCAAGAAACTATAAAGCGGTGTAAAAATCGTGGTTATAGCTTTTAAAAAAAAGGTATTTATAATATATTAAATTTGAAAGCAAAAGACGTCTAATTGAAAGTAAAAATTTGAAAAATGACCCCGAAACCTAACCCTGAAAGGTGTGTCTAGACTAGATATAATCAATTCGAAACAGACTAATTTACCTTCCACATTACTCGGATATTTTCTCTAGTTCATAAACTACCAGGTGATAATTATTGTATGCATAACTGTATGTAGCTCTCACCATAAAACTAACTTTAAATGTTTATAATACATATTTTTCAACTAAGCAATATTTTGATATTACTGGTGGCGCAGCACTTTCAAACATTAGATAGTAATTTGAATGGTAGTTTATTAGGAAGAAAAAGCTTTTAGGTTATCTTCATTTCGTATCCAAAATCATTTATAAATATTTTTTTTCTCAATGAATATTGCTCGTCCGTATGACATTTATCTATAAAAAGCTTTGTAGTCCGATCTCAAAATGTATTCAATATAAATAGAAGCATTCATTTCCAGTTTTGTTTTATTTTTACTGGATATTTTTGTTAGTGATGCAGAGATTTTATGCCTGTGAAAAAACAAAAAAAAAAATGAAACTTCCATAAAAGTATTAAAATGTTGTGTATTTTGTGCACTGACGCTGTTTTAGCTCTTTTTATATTTTTTTCTGCTTCAAATCAAAATAAATAATAGTAAATATGAAGAACATACGGTTCTCGCAAAGCCATTTCCGGAAAGAAAGGAATGTTCCTCCAGGAAGCATTTTAGCGTAACCTGTAACAAGGTCATGTGCACAGAAGGAAAAATCACTTGCCACCCCTCTCGGCAGTTGGGGGACTTAGCTTCCCCATAGTAACGGCATAGCAACATCTTTTAGCCAATGATAGCTGAAAGGTGTTGACTGTTCGAGCACATTGTCTGACATCTGCTTTTCTGGAAATTTTGTAACGTTTTTTGGGCAGCTGGAGGAAAAGCAGCGACTGAAAAGGACCTCGTGGTTGTCCGATCTTCAGCAATTCGCCATTTTTTCTTTTTATGCGGATTACTCTGGTCTACTTTAGTTAGACAACGATAATCTTCTTCAGTCTCCAATGAGGGTGTGGTGAGTCATAATTAATTTGTGTTATATTTATCAGGGAAGAGCATAGTAATAATTTAATATGAGTAAATAGAATTTTATGTGTTCTAATAATTTTTTAATGTATAAAAAGAATTAGTATGATTATTTCTGTGAAAATTTGTAATCAGTGATAAAATTAATGTTAAGTAATATTAAGAGAAATTAAATGGTAACATTAGATATTAAATTTGAGTTTGTTTCTTTTAGTTATTTTCAGACATGTGTCAGAATGTTTTTCTCAAATTAATAATTTTGTAAAAAAAAAAGCCACTATACGAAATTCTAATTATTACATGCTCTAACTTCACTTAATATGCCCCATTGGCGACATATCGCTACAGGTTGGCGACCGTATCATATTCTTCATATTAACCTAAATAATAATTATCCCTAATTCATGTCTTCTCTAAAATAGAAAAGGGAACATAAGTACATTCCCATTGCTATTAGTGACAATGTTTCATTAATAGCTTATGTGAATTTGTAATATCCTGAATTTTTTCTCCCATTGCTATGTTAGAACACTGTGCAATTTTATACTTTCAAATAAAATTTATTAATATGCTGCAAACATATATCATTCTTCATATTACTTACCTCAACAACGGAAGGTGGCCCAGAATTCTGTAAAAAAATAAGAATTGCTGTTAATAATTATCATATTTCTCGTTTATGATAAACGTGAAAATATCAAACTCTACTTACAAAAATTTTGAAAAATTTAAGTATAAAATGATGAAATTGTTTATTGGTTTTAAACGTGAAATCCAGTTCATATTTGTTCATAGATGTGTCATGTAGATTTCAATTTTATACACTGAAGGCCACCCAAATTGCAACACCAAGAAAGACAAGAGATATCACAACAAAATTTATTTTGTAGATAACATGTTGACCAAGTATCAAATGATTAAATTTATAGACTTCTGTGAAGTGTGGTTCCTGCCAAAATCAGTAGCCAGAGTAGCCGCCATTGTTGGAGATCACCGCTGACACACGCCTCGGCATTGATTCAAAGAGACTTTGGATGAGTTCTTGGGGTACAGCAGACCAAGCAGCTTCCACACGTTACCAAAGTTGATCTGCTGTGACAGCTGGGGATGGAATCTGGGTCAATCGTAGAGCAACCATGGACCACATGTTTTCTATCGGCCAAAGATCCGGACAGCGAGGCGGCCAGGGAAGCAATTCAATCTGGCGATTGACGAAGAACCGTTGGACAATGCGTGCCACGTGTGGTCGCGCATTATCCTGTTGAAATATGGCTGTGGGCAAGCCCTGAAGGTAAGGAAGGACAACTGGCTCCAACACCTCGGAGATGTAGCGCTGGCTGTTTAAAGTACCGACAATGCGTACTAGAGGTGTAAGAGAGTGATATCCAATACCGCCCCATACCATAATACCCGGTGCAGGACCAGTGTGGCGGTGCATATCGCATCTGTTCAGCATCCTCTCTTCACGGTGTCTCCAGACTCGAATGCGACCATCGTGGTGTTGCAGACAGAAGCGTGACTCGTCAGTAAAGACAATTTCATTCCATTCTGCCGTCCACATCCTTCTGTCATCGCACCATTGGCGGCGGAGACGTCTGTGGTTCTGCTTCAAGGGTAGACAAAGCAATGGACGTCTTGCGGACAGACCACTCTGCTGTAAACGGCGTCGAATGGTACGCGCAGACACTGGATGATGCGTTACAGACTGCATGTGCTGTGCTATGGTTCGTGATGTGACTGAGCGATCCGTTACTGCCATGCGCACAATGTGCCTGTCATCACGTGAAGTGGTGCGCTGAGGTGGATGCGATCGAACACGCCGGTCCGTCGTACCCTCCTGCATCCAACGATCACATATCCGCATTACAGTTGTTTGGTTTCGTCCAACACGACTACCGATTTCCCTGAAAGATAATCCACAATCTCGGTAGGCCCCTATCCTTCCTCTGTCGAACTCGGATACTTGATCAAAAGATGATCGCTGTTATCGACGAGGCATAATTGATAGTTTTTTTGAAAAAACCACAAGAAAAACACAATTGCCGAACTTGAAATCGTCGAAATCTCAAAGCCTTAAATAGTGCTTTGAAGTGGCGCCACAGGCGCGCGTGATGTGCGTCTGCGCTGAAATTCTAATCATTTGCATATCTCACCTCCGCTAATGCATGTTGTAAATTTCATGTTATTTGCATGTTTCTTTCAGGTTGTTGCATTTACAGTGGCCAGCAGTGTAGTTCCGTAACGTATAATTCTGTTAAAAAGCACCTATTTTTCTTAAATAATTGTAAGAGGAAGTTTTTAATTTGTAAGACACACGTTTTTCTACAACAGTGAAATGTATTAATTACATTAGTTGATGAACTGAAAAACTTAAGCAATAGCTGCGCACTTTTAGTTAATAAAGGGAATAAAGTTATATAATTTATCAAAACACCTGTGTCGTGTCATATTCTGTTAGACTCTCCTGACTCACGAATAACTATCTTAAATTATACATTTCCCTTATATTAGTTCACTTATTCGTTGTTATGGTATTACAGCACTTAATCGGTGATACATTAATATCACACTTATTAAGTGATATAATAAGATATTTTATTTGATATTATAAGAAATGCTGTTATTTGGTGATAAATTAGGATAACTCTGTATTTTTAGAATAACCAAAGCAAAATTAACGAGTCACAACAAAGCTTTTTTATCGCATTAAATTTCAAATATTAATTAATGGAATTGCAAAACAGTAACCAAATGGAGAAAAAACATGTCTTGAAGCAATTCGAAATGTAAAAGAGAAAGGTCAGGTTGTCTGTGTTATGATTCGCTCTAAATTTTACAAACTGTATCCCGCTTAACCGTTTGAGGGTGCGTCATTTGCACAGTGCAAACGCCTAAATCTAATCTTTTTTTTCACTTGCATTCACTGTATTTCAGTTAAATGAGTAGAAAAATGGCTAGTACTTCCAGCTGTTATCAGTTTAAAGAAGCAAAAACATGTTGCTACCTTCAATTAGAAATTTTTTTCAAGATTGTTTAGGTTAAACAAAATCGGGGGAAAAATTTGCACCGTGCGAACGATGGAGGTTATTGCCCCTGGGGTATTCACCCTATTGTATTCACTCACCTAAATGTTAAAATATGTAGAAAATGTGACCAAGAATTTCCGACTTGGATTGAAAGATTTTTTAAAAGATTTATAATCTGTAAAACAGACAAAAATTTTACGCCTAGGGACATTTTTCATTGTTTTAAATGTAAATAATATTTTTTAATTTAAAGTATTTGGGAGAAAAATATAGTATAGTGTGTTTTAAATGCTCATCATTTCTTTTGCTGGATGAAATTTATAAATTTGACCCTGTTGCAAGGAGCAGGAAGATTAAGGTTATCTGAAAATACCATTTTTATTGGAATATCAGCATTTATGTAGCTCTCATTAGTAGACTCGTTTTCTCCATAGGTTATGACTGAAGTGAGTAAATCCAATAAGGTTAGTATACAGCACCTTTAATAAATGACATTAAAGTCAGTAGAAAAGCCAATTGACCAGATTCCTAAACATATATTAAGCGATATAAGTATAATCAATAAAGCAATATAAGTATCTTAAAACCAATATTTCATTCCCTTCATTAATTTTTTAATATATTGAAATTTGAATCTGAATCATATTAAATTATAATGGATTTAAATTACGTTCGCCATTTAAAAGTACTATTGTCTAATAACAGCAGCATGTGTACGACTTTTCAATAACAATCTATCGCCAATTTACCAATGGATAAAACCTAACATTTCTTTAAAACCAACTGATACATGTTAATATTCAAACACGACAGCTACGAAAACCCTAAGTACGTAGGATTGTGAAGAGCTGTTTGTAAGTGGGTAGATCTGTGAACTTTTAAAGTGCGATTTCGTAGATAAAATAACTAAATTCGGTACAAAGGCTTACTCTGAGGTTCCACCATTCCTTCGCAAGTTTGTAAAAAACATAACCGCTGGCAATAACACCGCCAACAACGAAAAAACGGTCAAAGCTCTGCATAGCGAACAGCACTTTGAGAGGGTCAATACTAGACTAAAGATGGCGTCGAAAGGTTTTTTTAGAAGTATTGTTACACAACAATGATAAAGTGATATCGAGTTTCTAAATTGTATATCAATGGTCATTGCCAAGGTTTTTCAACAATATGAACAGAGAAAAATGCCTTCCTTTTCAACTATCATTGTTGTTTAAGATCAGAGTTTGAAAAACAATTGCTGTACACTGTAATAGACTGAAATCGTACAGTGGATAAATTTTTGAATATGTTAGATGCAAACAAACGATACTCTGGTTTAATTGAATAAATTGGTTTATCGATTTCATCGCATAAATATACACTGATAACACTAATAATCATCTTACTTTGTTGATATTAACATTGGTCACATAAACACACTAGTGGTGTTCAATTTCTTAATGATATTAACTATTCCTTTATCGTTATGCTCCTCAGTCACGTAATATACAACTCATTAATAATCATAACATAAAACACTTTCGATAAATCATATTCTCATTTCTTCTCCCCAATAATTATTCTCTTCTTCATTTAACTTCTACTAACGAAGCATTGGCCGGAGAAATTTGGGAAATGAAAGACAGTATCTTCAATCGTTGGATTCTCTGGTTACTGCTGATATCTGGTCATCACTCGTCGTGGTGACCAGATGTCAGCAGTAACCTTGGAAAAACAGGGGGCCGTGGCGGCCTTGTGGTACAGCGCGCTGGTTTTCGGTGCTAAGAGTGCTCGGATCGAATCCTGGCGAAGCGCCACTAAAATGCCTCCGTATGTGTCGTCCCTTCATAGGGGGCAATGTTGGTCCGCCTATATGGCGCCCCCATAATAAAGTGGCCAGCAAAACTGCGGTGAATTATAGGCGAATGTCTTCGCCACAAGTGCCTCCGCATTGGGGAAAAAAAAAACCTTGGAAAAACCGGGAACTTGTTTCAATGGCGGGATCTGTCGTGTCCTTCTCGTCAGGCAGAACTGTCGTTTTCAGTGGCGTACCTTTCGGTTATGACGAAGTCTGTAGTAGGCGTCTCGTTAATCAGGGCTGTCATACTCAGTAGCGTATCCTTCATCCATGGTGGAGTCGTCAGTATGCGTCTAGTCGGTCAAAGCTATCGTGTTCAGTAGCGTGTTCTTCATGTATGGTTGAGTTGGAAGTATGAGTATACTCATAATGGGTTGTAGTTATTCTCATTGCTTTCTCTCATCTGCCTGTTATATATTTAGCATGGGTCCAGGGCTTAGTGCACGACATTCCAGCGTTACCATCGGTTTTGCAGGTTTCGGCCTCTACTCCACATCGTATATACCTTTTTCTTTCGTTGACTTTATCATGCGAGTCAACTGCATTCAACTGGCGAGTCAACACGGTACTTATCTAGGTTTTTTACTCTCTTCTTTTCTTCACTATGTACACCTTTATTTAATTTCTGTGTTCCTCCTACTTCAATAGCTACTGACTTTTTTTATCTCGCTCCCTTCGTCTCATTCTCTTGTGGTTTCGACCTTATATTTTTCCCCGTAATTCCGAGTTCTAAGCGTATCTCATTGTTATGCCTTCTTTTATTCACATTTTTTTCCATACTCTTCACTCTCTCCTCAGCTCACCCCCTTTTTTTATGACCTAATCCTGGGGCTTTTACTTCCTGTCCGTTGAGGTTCTTTATTGCCCTCAATAATTTACTCCTCCAATCTTCCTTTTCTTCTTGCACCCTTTTATTATTTTGTTATCATCTGGTCATCTCTTGCAATTACTTTAAGGCTTTCTTAACTGACGAAAAATAAGCAGTGAGACAGTTCAGAACTATTTTTCTATCTGTGGCTTTAAGTGTTTGGTCTGTGGCAAGCGTTTGGTATGCTAGTTGGAAGTGAAAATGATGACGGAAATGTGGAATTTCAACTGGTTGAAAAGTACGAAGAATTTATATCCGTCGACAACGAGGTTCGAAGCTACGATGAAAATGAAGATTACGACGTTGCAATTGTTGCTCGAATTGCAGCGAAACACGTGGCAGCATCGGAAGACCAGGAAAGTGGTGATGACGCTCCTAATGAGTTGGTGCAAGTGACCACACAGCGTGCCAGGAAATGCATTTAAACTTTGCTCCTCTATTTTATGCAGAAGGGAAATGAAGACAGTCCCATTGCTACGTTAGATGCTTCGAGTGATTTTGTTCAAGTGCAGTCCATCAACAGAACTCGTCATATCAAACTGTATAAGTTCTTTAAACGTTGAATGGAATTTGGTAAGAACTTTTTTATTGTGCTTAGCATGCTCGGTATCGTGTAGATCGTTTCGAAGATTTTGTTTGTAATGTTATTTTTCAATGAATAAAGTTCGTAAGCAACAGTATTTCTTGTTTGTATGTTCACCATACGTGTGTGCCGTACAATATAGGTCATAATGCCATTTTACTATGTTATGCATAGCACGTACAGTCTTGTAACATAGGGCATGTTCGTGCAATCGGACCACCCGGTTATTAGGACCAAAATGATCGCGTCCCGATGTGGTCGGATTAATCGGAATGGATTGTATTTGTGTTTTTCTTAGAACTTGTTGTGGAGTGTATCACGGAGCTGGTGACATTAGACGGCGAAATAAATATATAGAGAATACGTTAGGAAGTATGCATTGGAAAAGAAGGTAAATGAAAAAAAATAACAAGAAAGATAGTAAGAAAATGAGAGGGTGTAAAAAGAAGGAAATGAAAATTGGAGAGAAATTTATGACAGCATTAAAAGGGCACACGCAAGATCCTAAAGCGCAAGTCATAAAAAGTATCAATGTGCGGGGAGAGTAGAAGTCTGGGAAAAATATAAAAGTGGGAACACGATGATGGGATACACCCCATGACTAGGAATGTTCAAGAAGAAGCTTAGGATTAAAACCACAGGCGAATGAGAGATGTGGGCGTTGTCAGAGATGAAATGAAGGACACCAATAGAATTCTAAGTGGGTGGAATATAGAAAATTAAGAAAAAGAATAAATAGTGAATAAAAGATGAGAGACATATACTTAGAATTTGAATCATCTAGAGATGTAGCGACTGCCTGACGTCTGATCGAGAGATCCTCGGCGATGATGCTATTTGAATCGTGAAGTAGAATCCTAGTGATCCGATGGGAGTTAGATGCAAGTTAGACGCGAGTAAAGTTAGAATCCAAGCCCTGCGTAGTGAAAGATGGCCATAGAAAGCAAGTCGCAAAACATGGATATGCTTAATATGAAGTAGATAAGATGAGAATGCCATCTGGGTAGAAAAGCGACAGCTCCGCTGAAGTAGAAGAGTGCATACAATCCCGAAAAAGATGAGTGAGACGTCCCTGCAGATACTTAAATATCATTTCGAGCTGCCGTCCCAAAAATCAACGAAGGCTGATGCCTTCGTTGACACAGTGAGACCTGAAGACCCGCCCCTAACATCAGAGGCCAAGTTTACACCAATGTCCAGGGCATACTCGAAATCGGTGGTATTGTCTTTCATTTCCCAACTTGTCGCTCGCTTATGCTCTTTGCCAAAGTTGAAGTTAACATTAAGAATTATAATTTCGACTCAGATAGATATGAAGGTGCGATCAAGTAATAATTAAGTGTGTTATTAAATTGGAGCGCGATGTGTCAGATGAATAGCGTAATGAATTTAATATGGTGATTATTAATTAATAGAGTTGTGCTAAATGTAGTTACGTGATCGATATTCATATTGATGTAGTGATGATTATTAATCAATTAAGTTGTTCTAAGTGCATTTATAAGCTCGATATTCATATTAACGATTCATATTCATATATGTGTTACGTATTATTTCAATAAATCAGGTTATTGTTCAATACCAGAGTAATGTTTGTTATCGTAAAATAATCTAAATTATCCACTGTACGATCACCCTGTTACATACAGTCAGATGTGTCGTTGTAAACACAAGTGAAATTCTTGTTTCTGAGACAGGAATTATTGGCTAACTTGCCGGTACACCAGTTCTTTAATTTCCCTCCATAACTGCAGGGTGTTGTTGGAAATCTAGTAGGAAGTTATTTGTAGATATTTATGATTCAAGTTTTCTGTCAAGCAAGTCTGATAAACGGTTTTTCTAGACTAGGGAGAAATCTTTAATTTGAGAACAAATATGGCTCATACCGAACAAAAACAATATAAAGGTAAATATAACAGTGTTTATTAACTTGTTATACCGTTATGTACAGATATTCACAAGATAGGCTCAAGCTACTCAGTTAACAATGAAGGTAAAATTTAGCCGGAGCGAATGTCCAAGCATAGAGCTTGGTGAATTAATTTACAACAGACCAACAGAAGGTCAGGGTAAGTGCGTTTCCTAGGACCTCTAACACAATTTTGACTATCCATGTAAGCAGGTAACCAAAAAATGAATAGGAGAAAAAAAAAGGAAAGTGATTGGTTAGTAGAAAGCAGAAAGATTTGAGGTTTAGGATCCGCGAGTTCAATTACTATAGCTTGTTGCTTTCCACCGAGAGGATCGAATCCACAAATAAGAGAATGTTAAAATAAGATGTAATAGTTGAAGAAAAACTGAGAGAATGAAGTTTAGGGGTAAGAACAGATAATGTTTTATTCACAGTTTTTGTTTATTATAAATTTTTTGGCCTTGGCAAGCCAAGAATTAATTTTTTATGGAATCAATTTCATTAAATCAGTTCTATATTATTTCTTAATACTGCAATGTTTTTCTGTTGAAATTTGAGTGAACAGAGATGCAAGGACAAGGTGTTTTGACGGTAAATTGACCCCGGGTATAGAAACTAAAGACTGGAACTGACTACCAAAGTAGTTATTCCACATGTCAGAAGAAACCTCATTCTTAAAGAGTATGTCTCAAAATTTCTTTTAATTTTCTCTCCTAATGGTAGTTTACACTGAATATCCTACACACAAATGGCAGCCGAAAGACAATCTGAATTTATTTAGCCCATTCCCCTAACAGAAAAGAATACACCAGCAATATTCTTAACTATTGACGACAATGACCTTAGCAGAATATACCCAATTCGGAAATATACATTAGCTTGTAGAACATGTATAGTTGACTGTTAAAAAGATACTTACGTTTGGTAAAATACTGTATTTTTACATTTAATGTTCGGAACAATTTTTTCTTTCCGTTTATCGCTTCAACCACCTGACAAACATTCCGTTAATGACACCCTATGCTAACATCATTAATTTATCCTAAGTCATTACTCATTTTGAACAGGCAATTCCAAGTCTGACCTGGGATTCTTTGATGGATCGAACTCAAGACTATCTACCGACTTCAGCTCAATACTAGGCTACCGTGTCTCCGTTTATGAATTCTGCCACATTAAATAGTTGTCAAACGTTGTATTTATTTATTAATTTATGTTCTTATTAATTAATTATTTTTCTCTAAACTTTCAACGTCAACACGTTTACTTTAATCCTGGTAACGGAAATATAGCCACAAAAAATTATCCTTACTGAGGAGATGGAGCTCTGATCTTCGGGACATCCTTATCGTATCATGCTCATCTGATGTTCCCCGGAATCTTTCTACTGAGGGTAATGAACTTACTGTTCTCTCGGGTAACTCTCAAGGGTTTAAACAGTTCATACTCTAGACCGGCAGACCATCGTGTTACGGATACTTTTCTTTACACACAGCAGAAAAATCGCAGTAACGAATGCTGCTCGTTTTCACGAAATGCTCCAATATGCAAGCGATTGGCCGCGACTGTTAAGCCATAAAGTTAATTTTATATAAAATGAAACTAAATCTAAGAAGTGGTAATGGTAAACTAAATTCAATTATCATATACTCATATACCTTCAATTTTTAAGTGCGCTTAACATGAATTATTTTCGCGAGAGATTCATGTTTTAAACAGGAAAAGCAGTAAAAAAAATATGAGGTTTATTTTGGATGACAGGTTGTCATCTTGTTATCGTATTCAAGCATTGATTACAATACGCACATTCATGGATTGAGCATAAATAAACTCAGTTATACATCCCATTTTTTAGAGGCGCAGAGAGAATTAATTATTTAAAATTATTTTCAGTAGCTGCATTTTGTTCGGCCTTATTTTATACAATAATGACAGGGATTTAAAAAAAATATTTACAAGAGTTAAAAGGTTTTTTTCCATTTATCTGATTCCGTATGTTTTTCTGCCTGCTAAAACCAAATATATGTCTGCATCGATTACTTGTTTTTGGAAACACAAGTATCTATATATTCAAGCACTACTATTTGAAATACAGTGAAAATACAGGGTGATACACTTGAAAGAGGCCCCAAATAGTCTGAAATAACTCTCGCTAGGATGAATCAATCTGAACCCCCCCCCCCCAAAAAAAAAAAAAAAAAAAAATTATTCGCTGCATCTGTTGACCTAAGTAGACTCGATTGTATTACTTTTTTTTCCAAAGGGAAAACGTCTGGTGTTGCCAGACCCGGCGACCGTGGTGGTTGAGGCCCCTTTGGAACTACCCTTTTGTCAAAGAAATTTTCCACCATGCTCCTTGCGGAGGTGTGACACATTGCTCCATCATGCTGGAATTCCCGAACCGTTCTGAACAGTCCTTGTACACACCGATGTCCATGAAAAAAAATGGGATCTGAGACATCGCACTCCAAACACCAACTTTTTGATGATGAATCGGTTTTTGTTGAGAGGCAAAAGATTTTCAGTGGCTTTATACTTCCTTATACTTACTTATAAAATAATATTTTTATTAATTAATGAGCATAATAATTTATCACAAAAACATATACAGCATACCTTCCTTTAATAGAGTATAACAATAAAAAAAAAACATATTAGACGTACCTGCAGAATAAAATGGGCCCCATGTGACTGTGAATATGTGATCTTTAAAACATAAGCAGTCATCGCCATCTACTGGGCTACTATAACTCAAAACTAGTGGCGTTAAATATTGTGTAAAAACAGTGTAGGGCCCAGACCATGTACTGTAGTTAGCGCTACTCTTCCTGAAGCTACTCATACGACCTAAGGGAACGCTACAGAAGTCCTAGCGCCACTTTCCTTTTTAACCCTGGTAACCTACCGCATTCTTAACTTTCCCTCCAACTTCTTCTAAATTATAATATCCCGACGATTCTGGTTCTCACCTGTCTTTTTTCGTTTGATCGACCTCAAGACTCTTTCACCGACTTCACATTAATCCTCAGCCACCGTGTCTCCCTTTATTAATTTTGTCATATTAAATATTTGTCAAACGTTGTATTTATTTATTTATTTATATTCTTGTTATTAATTACTTTTTCCTAAACTTTCAACGTCAACACTTTTCCTTTAATCCTTATAATGCAAATATAGCCACAAAAAATTATTCTTACCAAGGATAAGGAGCTCTGCTATCAGGTGCATCGTTAACGTATCATGTTCATGTGGTATTCCTCGCAATTTTCCTAAGAAGGGTAATGAATTTACTGTTCTATCGGGTACCTCTTAATGGTTTAATCCTTTCAGGACGGGCGTCTCATATATGCATTCCCTGCGAATGTCTCTCACAGCCGGGCGTCCCGCCCATGCATCGCTGAAGAATGTACCCACTGGACGGGTGATGCAATGTGCATTTTAAGCTGGAACTTTTTGCGCATCAGATGTTCCAGGGAAGGGGGGAAAGCATTATGTAAACAAACGAAACTCGGCTCTTTAACTTTCCACGTGATACAGTGGACGCTCGTTAATTCGAACTCAAAGGTTCTCAGAAAAAAGTTCGAACTATCCGAAGTTCGAATTATCCGATGTTAAGAGAAAATATATAACTTTAAATGTGTGTCACTGAAAAAGAAAATGTCCTAGTATGTATAACCCCAGAAAATATATTATACTATGTTATCTAAAGTTAAACATATCAAAAAGCAATACAGACTTACCTTAATCATAAAATGAAGCAGAAGATATGCAGTATAAAGTAAACTTTTATTAAAAATATGAATTACACTCTGGGGAAAAACTGTAAAATGGGTGTTTGGTTCTGTTTATAATGCCTACATTATTCAGCCAGCTTCTCGATTTGAAGTAAACATTTCAACTCATTTTCAGAGGAAGGTTCCATCTGAATAAATGCTTTCAGAGTTTTAATAGAGTCCATTATGGCTTTGTCCATTATGGCCGCATTAAAAATATCTTTCCGAATGAAGTATAGAAAAGCCCTGGTAGTTTCATACCGAAATTAGTGCATACGTCTTCGTTTACATCAGAGCTTTGGCCACATACAGTTTGATAAGAAATATTGGGCCTTGACTTAAATCGAGAAAGTCATCCATCATTGCATTTAAAATCTTCAATACCCATTCGACTTGCCAATTCATCAGTCTTCGTCCGCACTAGGGGTCCATTTATCGGGAAATTTCGAGATCTAACATCCTGGAACCATAGCAGTAGAGCTTTTTCTAGAACTTCTTGGGACGCATTTCCCATGCGTTTCCTTCCTCTAGCAAATTTTGATTTTTCCCATGAATCTAAAATTCACTCCTTGTTTTTCAAATTAGTTGACAAGGCATTTTTTTAAATTCCATAGTCAGCTGCTAAAATTTTGTTTTACATTCGTAATTCTCTACTTTCTTTAAAATTTCTACCTTTGTCTCCAAAGTTAGGGTTTTGTACTTTCCACGTGTAGACATCCTGAATTTTTACACGTTCACACCACACAATGAGGAAGAAAAACTAGACCACATTAAATTGTCTGCACTGCAGTTATAACTGACGCAGCTCCCTAGAATCTGTAGTAAAGACTAGTTTTTCTGAAATTGTAAGAAAATCAATCCGAATAAAGGAAAATTGCCTTTTTCCGTTTAGCACTAATAAGAAGGACAATAGCTACTAACGTTTAGCCAACATGCAATAGTCTAGGAATGCAGGCATGTGCCTCTTTACACAGAAAAGAAATTTTGACACAGAAAATAATAAATACAGTGTGTATTTTCTCCATTAAACGAGGAAAAAGACTTTTTTTTGGTCAAATTTTTAGTTCGAATTAACCGAAGTGATAAAAATTTAGTTCGAATTAATGAGATATTTTTAACATTAACTCCAATACAAGTTTTTTGGGACCTTTGGATTAGTTCGAATTAACCGAAAGTTCGAATTAACCGAGTTCGAATTAACGAGCGTCCACTGTATAAACATTCGCGCTTCTGCTATCTCTCCGAATACTTTTTTAAATTTTTTTCTTCGCTACTATATGGGGTCTTTGAGGTTGTTATTGTCAGTTCTGTTACATTTTGTGTTTCTTTCTGTTATATTTCGCGTACTTCCCTTCTTATTTCGGAAAGCCTTGACTCCAGTTATGGCGAGAAAACGTTATTTATCAGAGGAAGAATACACTTGCATGATTAGTCACATTGATGAGAGTGATGATTCATTGTCTAAGAAGTTAGAAAGTGATATTTCTAGTGATTCTAATACGACATTTTGTGAGCTCAGTGAGCTCAGAGACTGAGCTCACTGAGTTGCCTGCCTTCCACTTCCCTTAGAAGTTCGACTCAAGATACTTTATCTTGGACTCCAACTCTCGAGGAATTGCATCCCCATACATTTATTGGAACACCGGGAACAAATTCTGTAGTAAATGCTGAAAGAGAAATTGATTTCTTTACTATTTTATTTAGTGATGATGTACTAAATTTGATTCTTGAAAAAACAAATAGTTTTGCTCAAAATGCTCAAAGAAGTGCTCCATCAACTTATAAGTCAGCCAAATGTTCAAATTTAAGTATTGCGGATATAAAAGTGTTTTTTTTTTGCAATGATAATACTGAAGTTGCATAGTTTGTTCACAAACCGTGCTAAAACAAAGAAAAAAGCAAAAAAACATTTTATGCTAGTAGATCATGCAAAGTAGGACTTAGCGTTTCTCCGTGCTTCGAGATTTACCACACTCAGGCTTCATTTTAAATTTTGCTACTTCTCCTTGAAAATAGTCTGTGTTGTATATGTTTTGGTAATTTTAAAGTTTATTAATGTATTTTGTCAATTTAAACTTCGCAATAATTTGAATGGCGCTTTCGAAAATTATTTCTTAAGGTCGAATTTTTTTACATTTTTAATGTAAATTAAAGGAAAAAAGATTATTAAATGCTGATTTTAACGTATATGACAGCTTACCTAATAATCTAAAATGGTTCCAAAATTACTACGTTAGGACTTGAAACTTTTCTCTTTGTGAATTTTTTCTCTAAGTTAGGATTAGCGACGCATCCCGTCGTCCTGTGGGACGATTCCTTTCGCCTCCTCTCCGACCGTCTTAGGCAGAAGCGCTCCGTCGCGAAAGGGTTAAACAGCTCATAGGATGCTCAAAGGAATAAATTTACATACTCCAAGTCGGTAGATCTTCGTGCTTTGAGTACCCTTTTTCCACACAAGACTGCACTAGAAGTCTTTTTCATGAAATTTATGATAACGCTAAGGAAGACAAGCTGGTAAAGCGTAAAGTTAATTTTATATAAAATGAATCTAAATCTAAAAAGTGGTATCATTTTAATAAATTCAATTATCATATACCTTCAATTTTTGAATGCGCTTAGCATGAATTATTTTAGCAAGAGATTCATGTTTTAAACAGCAAAAGCACCGAACAAAAGTATGAAGTTTATTTTGGAAGATGGGTTGTCATCTTTTCCCGTGGCGGAAAGGGAAAGTTCCCCCTTACGGTTTTTAGGAAAGCAAGAGAACCCACCGAGAAAGGAAAATTCGGGTTTAGGGTGGTACGTTGGACAGGATGTGGGTAATGGCGATGCTGGTGTGTTCCATAACATCAAGAACAGAAATTCAATTTCTGAGGGCGAGGTTGTTGGCGTACGGTTGTTGGCATTCGAGAGCAAAGCCGGGAGACCAAAGGATCGCGTATTAGTTCGTACACTGGATTGTTTTGAATGTGTAGGGCTTGCGACGAATGTCAACCGAAGGAAATTGTCTAGAGATATTGGCGAAAGTATAGATGTGACGCTCTCTACGGCAGGAGATTTCCGTTCGAAACGGTTGAGTTGGGAGGAATCAAGTTTAAGTATAACCTTAGGAAAAGGTACCCGGGCTCAAGAATTAGTACGTATGTACCTCGTAGAAAAGAAATTGTTGATAAGGGGACGGATAGGGTTAAAAGGTTTAAGAATGAAGTGGATTGTTCCACCGGAAAGATTAAGAGGTCAAGAACGGAACCCCTGTAGTGGGAAGATTTATGATTATGATTTAAATAGTGAGACTAACTGATAAAAGAAAATCACGATGTTGTCCTGATAGTTTGTTAGAGCCGCGTTTCGTTAATTCCGAGGCGGTCAAACTTTGGAATTATAAATTGAGGAAAAAGATCAGATACAGGATAGGTTTTTTCTGTAAGATAGATACCCTTCTCCCGATTATAGCGGAAATGGTTGTAATTTTGGTGACGCCTTTTGAAACAATTATGACGAGTATCTCAGTGAAGATTATTTTGTACTATTGCGCCTTGCTTGAGAACATTGGGGGAAAACTAGAGCGAGGAATTTCGTGGTGGATTCCCTCGGAGAAAATTAACAGCAGGCAAGTTTTTGAAGGGAAAGAAAAACATCGAAGTAATAATGTTAAATTATCCGGACAGGGTTGCCCGAAATCTGAATCTTTCAAAATTTTCGATTTTGAGTTGAGTGCTGTGAAAGTAATCGAGCATGAAATAGGTTTTCGCAACGCAGTTGCATCTGTAAAGAATTGTGAATGCGTAAACGAAGGGAATAAGCGTCAATCAGCTGAGCAATTGCAAAATTTCCTAAGACGTACGCGAAATAAAGCATTGTGGAATTCGGTTAAAGTAAAAATGAAGGAAATTGGGAATTTTCGAGAACCTAGGGAACAACTTATTTCGGCAGCTTGTCAGAATAAGGGGGGGGGGGGGGGTGTTAATAGAAAAATTACATCTAGATTTTAGTTGGCCCAACACGAGAAGTTTAAGGTTTCGGGAATTTTTCTGAGGAGCAAATGCACCTGTATTAATTTAGGTTTTGAGGGTATTTACATAACTTAATGAATAAATTTTAATAATCTGTTGTGAACTTTGCTAATGTAGGTTGTAATGGTGTGTACATAACTTACAGAATAAATTTTACTAATTTGTTGAGGAAATGTGTTATATTAGTTATGGTTGTAATTGCATAACTTAGGAAATTGAGGTTATTAAATTATTGTGATGAACTGTATTAAATTGGTTGTGAGTGTGAATACATAATTTAAGAAATAATGTTATTAATCTCTTGCGATGAAGTGTATTACTTTAGATATGATGGTAAATTCGTAACCTAAGAACTGGAGGTATTAATCCATTGTAATGAATTTTAGTAATTACGTTTATAATTTGTTTGTACATACATAAGTAAGATGACCAACTAATTTTCATTAATGAATCATGGAAAGGTATTTAAATATTTGTATTGTGTTCCACAGTGAAAAGTATTTGAGGCTTTTTTGTTGTTGTATTATGTCCAACTGTGTGAGTGTTATGTATAGACGGTTTTGTCTATTGTTGTGTTTTTCGTTCAAGTTCAACTGATAGGTTAAAATCCTAATAAACTGTGTAGATTCTATGCTATATGAACTTAAGTTTACTAATTGTTGTCAAGTAATATTATGTAAATTATTGAAATTGGAATATCAAGTGTTTAATGGAAGCAAATTGCTTAAATATGTAGTGAAATGAGGTTATGGTTCTAGGTATTGTTAATGTATTAAAAGTGATGATAAACTTCCATGTGATGACGGGGTATTGCTCGAAAGAAATGACCCGCATTCGTAATGAGTGAATGTGTATGTCTGGATCCATTATTTCTTTGATGAATAAATCAGAAAATGAATTTGGGGTTGGAACCTTTTTTTATGATGAAGAATTTAACGTTGTCAAAATTTTGTTCGGATCCATTTTTCTTGATGAAAGTAATTTTTTTTTTTGTTTTATATTCAATTCGAGTTTAGGTAATTTATTTTAGCCCATTAAGCTTAATCCTCAGCCACCGTGCCCCCTTTTATTAATACCGTCATATTAAATATTTGTCAAACATTGCGTTTATTTATTTATTTATATTCTTGTTATTAATTACTTTTTTCTATACTTTCAACGTCAACACATTTCCTTTAATCCTGATAATGTAAATATAGCCACAAAAAATTATTCTTACCAAGGATAAGGAGCTCTGTTCTCCGGTGGATCGTTAACATATCATGTTCATCTGGTATTCCTCGCAATTTTCCTACGAAGGTTAATGAATTTATTGTTCTATCGGGTACCTCTCAACGGTTTAATCAGCTCATACTCCACGCCCGTAGATCCTCGTGCTTTGAGTACATTGTTTCCACACACGACTACACTAGAAGTCTTTACCACGAATTCCATGATTATACAAACAAGGCCTGCGGCTGGTAAAGCGTCAAGTTAATTTTATATAACACGAATCTAAATCTAAAAAGTGGTATTATTTTAATAAATTCAATTATCATATACAGGTAGCACTCCTACAGCACGGCATCTTACAACACGGTTTCGCTCTAACACGATAAGATGAATTGCGGGAACCCTCGTATAACACTGCAACCTGTAAAACAGTTTCGCTCTAACACGATAAATAAATTTGGAAAACCTTTGTACAACACTGCACTTCTATAGCACTAGATAACATTATTTTGGTTAACACATGTAAAAACTTAATTACCTTAAAATAATGATGGGGAGGAATAATGATCTATAGTGGCTTTAGATGAAAATGTATAAACAAATTATAATTTATTCATTTATAACTCTATAAAATTACAAGAAGGCCTAAGCTTAGTTGAAAATCTTGAATGCAAACCCTTCCGCTGAAAAAAGCCAAAAATTCGAAAGGGAGTTGCAAAATTGTCTATCTCCATACCGTGAATCTACAATGACCTTGTAAAAACCAGCAAATAAACCAAAATTACAGATTTTTTTAAAGAGGATAGAAGGTGCAAAAAATCTAAATGAAGAAAAGGGTTCTGAAAGTAATGGTGATATCGTTCAATCGAAAAAACGTTGTCGTTAGATTGTCTGAGCAATAAGGAAGAAATTTATTAAATTAAGGTCGCAATAAATGAAAATAATATTTTTTTTTTCGTTTTGTGTTATACACACATTTATATTTTTAATAAAAATTAATGTTTGTTTTTAATAAGTTTTCAGAGCGTAACCCCCTGTTTTGAACTGTCTCTGGGTCTCGTATAACACGGTTTCACACAACACGGCATTTTCTAGGAACCTATCTACCGTGTTATAGGAGGGTTACCTGTACCTTCAGTTTTTGAACGCGCTTAGCATGACTTATTTTAGCGTGTGATGTCGTGCAACATCCCATTTTTTCTCACAACGTTCTCAGGACAATAGTGTACAAAGAAGAATGCAGCTGAGACTTGGAAACCATCATTCCAAGGGTCAACGGGGACTACCCATAGAAAGAGATAGTTTTTGTTATTCAAGGGCGCATCATTAATTTCAGATCGCCATGGGGCGGACGGACTTTGGTCGGAAATACCACAGGACAAAGATCGGCAGTGAACTAGCCGCTACTCTTTATGAAAAGTTTTTTTTCAGAGGCTGGACAGAATGGAAGGGGGCCAGCGCGGCAAAGACAAGACCCCAAAAGGTGCCCGGTGTCGGAAGTCAAATCAAATCCCCGTGGAGGGGGTAGAATCCGGTTGGAGGTCACGTGCGGAAAGCGAGGCAGTCAGACGGCAGAGGTGAAGGCTAGAGTGTTGGTCAGCGTTGTGAAACTGATAAGATTTTGGTTGGAGACGAGGGGCTAGTGGCAGTGATGCATAGCGGTCTCGATACATCGTTAATAGCTTAACGGCTAACAGTATATATTTTGTATATAGTGAGTTCTAATAAAGGAACTTAATTTTAATTTTAATTCGTGCCTCTGTTCCTCAATGTCGAGTCTGATTTATTTTATCTCATCTGAAATGTTGGCTTGTTGTCGGCCACGTCATGACAAGCGAGAGATTCGTGTTTTAAACAAGAAAAGCACCGAAGAAAAGTATGAAGTTTATTTTGGATGATGGGTTGTCATCTTGTTATCGTATTCCAGTATTGATTACAATACGCACTTTCATGGATTAAGCATAAATGAACTCAGTAATACATCACTTTTTAGAGGCATAGAAAGAATTAATTATTTCAAATTATTTTCAGAAGCTGCATTCTGTTCGGCCGTATCTTATACAATAATGATGGAGATTTTTTTAAAAACATTTACATGAGTTTAAAGTTTCTTTTTTTCATTTATCTGATTCCGTACTTGCTTCTGCCTGCTAAAACGAAATATATATCTTCATCTATTACCTGCTTTTGGAAACACAAGTATTTACACATTCAAGCATTATTGTTTCAAATACAGTCTAAATACAGGGAGATTCACTTGAAAGAGGCGCCGAATATTCTGAAAGAACTCTCTCGTAGGGTAAAGCATTCTGACCCCTAAAAAAATATACGCTACATCTATTGACCTACGCGTAATCGATTGCATAATGTATTTTCCCAAACGAAAAGACTGGTGGTGCCAGATTCAGTGACCGTGGTGGCTGATAGTACACCATTACAACTCTTTCAGAGTAAACAGAACTTAACTATCACTCTTAATCTAAAATTTTGCGCAGTTAACAAAATTGAATCATCGAAAAATTTGATTACACATGCAGAATGAGGCCATATTCAAAAGATATATTACGCCATTATGAAACATGCTAAAGTAAATTTCAAGTATTACTATCATATTTCATAGAATTTAACAGCTAGCTAATTTTAAACAAAATCCTCCATTTTATGTTGCATTAGTTTCGGGGCATCGCTTCCATAACTAATGAAAACAAATATAGTTATATAAATAAATTCCATAATAAATTAAAAACTTTGAATGCCTTGTCAATATAACTGTTATAAAAATTTAATAGGAGACTTGTTACGTTTTTAAAAATTAATGAAATTTCTTTTAAGAAAACTTTCCAGTATGATACTTCACAATTTTGTGCCATTCTTTCTAATAATACATAAAATTTCAATATTTATTTTAAGAACAATACACAAATTATTAACAATCTCTGGCTCACTATTTATAAAAACATTAATGATTATATTGCTGAAACTATTTAATATCGTAAATTGTTTATTAGATTCCCGTAGCACGATAAGCTATAACGCTGTTACGTGTCGGGTGCATTGTTTTCACGTCGCAGGTAAATAACTCCCAATATATTTCAGGGCGATGAAATATGTCTTTGCAGCTTTTATCAGTCAAGCCAGCTTAGAGGCAATTCCTTGAGGGCAGCTCGTGTTAGCACAAAACACGAATTTATCTGGTGTCATTATGCCCGAATATCTTTTCAAGTTAAAGAGATAAAAGTCACAGAAAACTCGCTCAGATACACCGTGTCGGCGTCGAAGATAACATTGCGACAGCGAAACGCTGCCCCTGAGGGAAAGATGTGTATTTTAGCAGATAAATGACTTCCTATGAAAATATTATTATATCGGTGACTTTTAATTAAAAAAAATAATAGATGGCTCTGAACAGGCTCGCGAATAAATTCAAGCTTAAAGGCAGAGTTAAGAAAATGGGAGGAGTTTCGTCTAGGTAGGTTTAAATGTAAATTAAGATGCTCCTTTTTTCGATAAGTGTTATGTTTTTATCGGTGGATAAGGCTCATGTGCGAAAGATTTCAAAACTTTTACCTCTATACTCTTTTAGAATTTGAAGGGAAAAATTCGTTAACTGTGTATATATCTTTCTCGTAGTTGAGCATGCTGATTTTTAGATAGTTCTGTGTAAGACTGCATAGCCATAATTCGATCTAAATAATTCGATCTGAGAACGCGGATATTAATTATCGAGATACATTTCGAATAAAATATTTCAATACATCTAGTGTAAAGCAAATAGGGTTTTATTCGGTTTGCTATGTAAATAAACATTTTATCTTAAACTTCTAATAGAGGGTTACAAGATTATAAATAAAATAAACAAACAAAGAAAAAGGAGAAATTAAATGTCCATGAACCCAAAAGGTTCCTAGCTATTCAATATCGCTTCTACAATGGATCTGAAAGTAGAGCGGGTAACTCGAATTGTTCATGCCCTCTCAAAGATTACATAGCTTGCAAAAGGGGCCAGAGGTGATATTTACATGGAAGAGATGTTTCAATAGGCAAAATAAACATTGTGTTGTAGTGTATTTTGTTGTTGTTTTGCTGATGCGAAGGCACTTCTCCTGAGACAGCCGCACTGAAGACAGTCGAAATTGTTGATCAATTTTTATCTGGGAACACCATACAATTGAGTCAACATATTTCCTTGGTGTTTCCTAAATTTTCATCGACTATCGCCAAAAGGCGACATCTGGAAACGATCGCACCTTCTCACAACCACTAACCTACTGAGAAGGACTCCCTAATCTACGAATTTAACGCGCTACCACTAGGCTACTTCGGACAAATCTATAGACAATAATAATTATACCATAACACCTCAATAACCTGAAGACAGTATCACTGGGGCCTCTCAGTGAATACAGTTGCGCATCATACCGTCTTAGTGAATCAAACCATACATTCGCAGTGTGTGATTAATCTGAGTAAATCCGAGTTAAATTCTCTCCATCAATAGCATATTTTTGTTAATGAATGTAAAATTTTAATTGACCATGGGTTCTTATAGACACATCTTCGTACGCCATAACCACAAAAGTATTAAATTGGAGCCTATTGGCTCTAACATCTTGGCATAAAACTATTGGTTTCGAAAAGATCTAAGGCATAGCTTTTTAACCTTTGGTCCATGGACACTTTGCGGGTCTGCGAATAAAATTCGTGGGCTTCTTTGACATGGAGGATAATTCAGGTCGAAGAAATAGTTCATGTGGTAAAACACAAATTTCAAGAATTTTATTTTAAACTAAAATTGAGGCATGCCTTATGTGACATAAGCGTTTTTTTTTTTTTTTTAGCATTTCCTTTCGGTCCGCATTACCATGGCAACGACAGAGTTTTGAGCAGAGGTTTTGGCAACGTCTGAAAGGGCGGAAATGTAATGTTTTAGTTTCGGAGGGAGAGTCGACTCGATGTAGTTAATGATGTAATATGTCAAAAATATGTAAAGTAATGTAAATAAAGTGTTGTTATACAGAACTCAACTATCTGCGATGCTGAACAACATTCATAGTTCAAGTATCGTAGGTCAGAACAAAATAAACATAGTTCTAGTAACATTTTCGATTTGGGATGAATCACATCTGGATTCCGCAAGCGGACTATACTCGGGGAATACCTAACCTGAATACAGGCAAATCGCTAGAGCAGTATGGTTCCGCCATTGCGATATAGTTCGCACTTTTTCCTACTAACATAGTTCATAAAAGGTACATTTCAGACATAAATCATTAAAATAATGATTTAACTGACAAGGCCTAGACATATTTGAGCAACAAAAATGTGGTGTTTCATGTATTTAGTAAATATTCCGCAATACAGCATGCGAGAGAGAATGTAACGTCATAGAATAATCTGACCATTCACAAGGCTTCGTTTCCTTGGCGGGAGTATCTGGCGTTCAAAGTGGATGTGAATTTTTGGTAACCCTAAATTTCGAAGAGAAAATCTCTCAGAAAGTGGCCACTCGGAGGGGAGCAGTTCTTTTTCCACGAGGGGTGGAAAGTAAGGAGGAGATTGTCACCAATTATCCCCCACTTTTCGCCAAATAACGGTATTGGCATCAAGGAAGAGTCCAACAGGTGTTACTTCCTGCCGATGGGTAATGGTTTTACCCTAAGAAAAGTCAGTGTTTACAAGAGACAAGTTGGGAGGAATACATATCTGCGGTTAACAATTGAAAGAAAATTTTCAACTCTATACCTATTGGAATATTAACAACCTTGCTTTGCTGTACAATCTGAAATGTTTAAACGCTTATGTCTTATGCCTATTTTCCAAGTTATAAACTTGCAACTAAGCAAAAAGGTCTTTCACGTTTTCATTTAATTTTTAAACTGGGCAAAAATATAGCTAACAAAAACCAAGTTATGAGAAGATATTTCGCAAAGAGTGAAATTAGAGTTTGACGAAATATTCCCCTAGTTAAATTGCGAAAAAGAAGAAATTTTATAAAGTGTTGAAAAAATTAAATGCATGTGATTTTTCATTGGAGGAGGTCATTAGTGTAGTCATCATAACACTTTAAAGGGCAGGATCGGCTTTAAGACGATTTGACCTATTAGATTCGGAAAATTTTTTAAAAATGTCTAAAAGAAAATTGCGTAAATAGATGTAAAAATTATCCAGAATAACGACTAAACGAAGTGTGTAAAACGTGCATATGCATATCTCAATATGCTAGTTGAAGAAATGGAAGCATTCTTTCATCTTAATATTTCTGAAACCCATAAAATTTCTAAAATTTCTCTCTACGAATGATAGAGCTGCTGGCTTTCAGAAAAAACTAACAATTTCAAGAACCCAAATACCCAGAAATCTACATCTATAATAATAAATTTTTGTATGATCCCGTATTTATAAAAGTAAACAAGACTCCAAATTTTATTGAGGATTTCTGAAACTCTCTCACATTACTTCGGGAAATAGTAAGTTGAACGATGCATGGTTAAAAGTTTCAAAATACATTGATTACATGAAAATAGAAATAAAAAATTTGATTGTTTTCTAGCTGGTGTCCGAATCGGTAGCACTATATCTTTCGGCTATCAGTTGCCGGGTTCGATTTACACTGTGACAAATTCAATCCAATGCCCCCCCCCCCTCTGTCTCTCCTTTTCACATATTTCGGACAGCAAAAACAAAATTGTCAAAATAATTTATAAGAATGCATGGTTTCTATGAGAGTCACATACTGTTTGAAATCATAATATGAACAGGTAACAATTTTATAGGAATTAAGACAATTCGAAAATTTATGTTGGTGTACTTTAGAAAATTAGTTCAAATGGTGATGTGAAAACAAAACTGTCTCCTGCTTTGCTGGAAAGCAACCGATGGAAAATCAATCCTCCGTAGGCGATAAAAGACTAAATATGGCAATCCGCACTTTGTAGCGGCGGAAAGATACTTACTTCGCAGGTGTAAATTGGCCGTTGTAGCATAAATAGTAGTGTCATCTAAGCTTTGCCCCGAGTATAGAAGCCGGGAGTAACATTTCATTTGAACTGTTCTGAATATAACTTTTGTTGATTTTGAATAACATGGATGCTTTAAAGCATGCAGACGGCAACATCGTAGACTTTTTACAAAAGCTTGTAATGAATTTGATGTTGATGAAAATAATTTATCCGTCAGTGAAAAATTTACGAAATTGAGAATAATAGAAGAGAAAGCTAAGCATATGATCAATTTGAGAATTTGGGGTGCGGCTTAGAATCGATGGCGGCTTAGATTCGAAGGAATACGGTAATATTAATCTATAGGTTATATCAAAATGTAACTTAACAAAGGCGTGGTTCACTTTAGGGGCTGTTCACACTGTGTCCGTCATCTTCAGCGTAACTCGTATTGACATATTTTAAGCCAGTAACAGACCTTAATAATTTAGTGACTAATCGTTTGGAGGTTTGTAACTGGTTAAATTTAGTTCAATGCGAGTAACACTGACGCTCACCACTCAACGCGAACAGGTATTCGTCGAAATTTTGTATATCTTCAACAAAACGCGCGCAAATCGAGAATGCTTTGCGAGCATTGATTGCAGATTGCTCACAGATCATTGCAATTGGCATTATTGTAGAACATTTTAATTATAGTCCTCGATTCTTAGATGCGAATTTGCTTTATTTTTTTTTGTCCAATGCGGAGGCACTTGTCGTCAAACATTCGTCTATACTACGCCGCTATTTTACTGCCCATTTAATTGTGGGGCCACCATATAGGCTGACAGCATTACCCCCGATGAAGGGACGACCCGAACGGAGGCAATTTTCGTTGCGCGACCGCAGGATTCGATCCGAGCACCCTCAGCACCGAAAACCAGCGCGCTGTACCACTGGGCCGCCACAAGCCCGAATTTGCTTTATAATTACTGGAATAGCCGATTTACAGTACGTATAATTATATAAATATTGTGTGAAATTTGAAGTATTTTGCACTCCAAGCATTCAGATTTAAATTTGTTCCCATTAAACATATTTAGAAAGTTTTTGTTGGGAAACCTAGTGGTGAGTTTTAACTCACAACTTATCTCAACTGCACTAGCTTATGAGGCGGTGAAAGGCAAAGTGGTGTAAGTCACATTTTCAACTCTTTTTATTTGAGGGCAAAAATGTAATCTCCGTGTTCAATTTATAGTGGAATTGCAATATTATAATAATTATTATGAATAATAATTTGTTCAATTTATAGTGGAATTTTTGTATTTTGCAGTAAAACGCTTTTGACTTACACCACTTTACTTACTGACTTACACCACTTTGTTTTCACCACCTCATATATTCATAAAAATGACAAATATATTCAAAAGTTTTAAGATTTTAAGCATTGGATTAAGCAAAATACTTACTGTAAGTTCAGTCACAATCGAGGGGTGATACACTATATATATATTATTAATAATTCTATGAAAAACTTACATAAAATCTCAATATAATTATGCCATTATTTTAATTTTTTAGAAACCTTATATAACTAACTATATATACTAGATTAGTATAATAAAAAATTACCATGTCTATTTTTTTACTCCCAAAAGGACATAGAAGTGTCTGTTTGAATTAAGCAAATTTACAACCTTTATAAAGATTGAAATTACCATGTAATTTTAGATTTTTTTCGAAGTTCTTTTGTTGAAATATTTTTTTTTGTTCTTTAAATTTAGTTTAGTTACATATTTACCAACTTTTTAGAGACTAAATAAATTTTCTTCTTTGGATCGAGCTTAAAATGAAAGTTGAAGCAATTAGAGGAATTTCATGTACTTGCGCATTTAAGAAGATAAAGAAAGTTAAAACTTTGCTTGTTATTAAGATTCGCTAGTTTGTGTTTTCTTGTAAATACGTTGTTAACAAACTCAAAAATATAAGAAAATTCTACGATTTAATACTGGTTACTTATACGGTTTATAATGAAGGATCAAGCTTCATTGCGCTACTAATAGGGCATTTTTGCATATTAATGATCCCAAATATATAATTATTAACTGTCGCCGATTTATAAATGAGTCAAACGATGCGTCACTTTCGTATTGTTAGCCATAAACTCGTTTTCACCCTAGCCATTGGTTTTTAAACGGTGATTCGCGGACCACAGGTGGTCCAAGAGAACGCAAGAAAGAGTCCGTGAAGACAGCAGTGGTGACACATTGGTTTCAAATATTGGTTCAAATATTGTACAAATATTTTTATTATTCTAAAACGACCGTAAGTTTTAGAATATTGATATAAATTAGTTTCTGATTAAAAGATTCATAAGAGTAAAAAACAAAAAAGTAAATGGTTCATATCTCCCAACGTACCAAATACTGTCTTTTGACATTGAATCCCTGTAATGAATGTGCTCCCACCACAATTTAGACTCGGTACACCCAGGGACAGCAATTTGGAGGATAGGAGGCTCTTACGCTCCGCCCACACACATACAAACAACACTGAGGGACTTTCTAGCTTATACATTCCCTGGTACCCTGAGTAGTAGGGTGGAGTGAAAAAAATGAGTTTTTGATTTTCGGAAACGGTGATCAATGACTGTGAAACTTTTAATGACTGTGTATGCGGCTTAGTAACAATTCTGTAAAATATTTCATTTTTACGACGTCATCTTGAGTCTGCGCATTTGACTTAATAAGTAATAATTCTTTATAGTAATAATTTATATGTAATAATTCTTTATAAGTAATAATTCTTTTAAGTTTTGAAATTTTTGAATTTTTTTAGATTTTTCAAAATTTTTTTAAAGTATTGGTAATGAAAGAAATGATGACAGGTAGTTATTAAATGGCAGAACAAGGCCTGAAATATACAAACAATTTTTTAAAACCACTTATATTATTGTTTCAGTCTGCGCATTACGCCCAAAGTTCATCAAATTTCCCGAAATTTCCGATATTTTCAACATTTTTCTAACTCAATATTTCCTCTCAATATTCACTTAAAGTGCCTTCAAAACTTTTTCTTATTCCTTTTTTTATTACCTCGCATTGTGCAACTCTTCGCTAGCTCATGTGGAACTACCCAGGACTCACCACGAGGAGGTGGTTGCACTTCGAGTCCCACCCGTGCCCCCCCTTCCACCCAATCAATGAGAGCACACATTTACATTTCTTATATAAGTCTTTAACAGTTAAACTGTTTCTTTGTGTCGTAGATTGGCCGGTTTCTATCAAACATCCTCGTTTTTACTAAGCTTTCTCTTTTCTTGTGATCACAGACCAATTTTGAAGAGGCAGTGACATCTTTGATAGCTCTTTCGACCTCTTGAGTGTGTGATGGAAGCTCAAAAAGAGTGCATTCAGAAATCATATTAAAATTCTCAGCTTCCAGTAATCTTTGTAAATCCTGTGTTGTCAAATGACGTGTAAGAGGTGGCTCTGTAACTTCCACATCATGCCAAGAAATCATATCGATGTATTCTGATGTTCCAAAATCTATTTTTGTGATCTGAATCATTCTCACTTGTTTGCTGGTTTGTTTTCTAGATCGAGCGTTGATAATACGTCTTAAAGCCAGTTTCTTTATATGCTCTCTCTTATCAACCAACTTGGATAACGGCATGTTTTCAGGGGGAGCAAAGTATGCATTGTTTTGAATAGATTCGAATACAATTTTCTGATTTTCCCCAGAGAGATAAGCGCAACTCTTTATAGTCCCCCACAAGTTCGTAGCTCCATTAGTAACTTTTGGATTGCACTTGATACTGAACCAGCCAGGAGCATACATTTTTACAATGAAAGTTGAGAGCTCTTTTAAAGTTTGAGTTGGAGTAGTAGTAGCTACTTACAGTCTTAAGATTCTGTTTGCTGTAGTCAACCATCTAGCGTGGGAAAGCTTTCCTGGACTTCTGTTTTCTAATTCTTGGGATATTTTCCCAGTCGAAACTGCCTTGCACATATCATAAACATACTGTTGGTCAGTACTCAAATCATTTTTATTGTCACGATCGATCTGATCAATGACAAACTCTATGGGCTCAAACTGAACTGATTTCAAAGTATGACATGCTGTTAAGCTTCAACCAACAGGCCCAATGAATCCTTTCGGTCCACCAGTAGGTCCATCTAGCTTTTCCAATAAATGCCGCAAAGGAAGTTCATTCGAATGCAATTGGCAAATGACCCACTGCAGAGGTCTACCAAGTTTTTCTTCCAGTTTCCTAATTACACCTTTGTATTTTCCTCTGTTTGTAGTGCATACATCACAACCAATGCAAACAATTTCCGACATTGTAAGGTTATTTTCAAAAAAGTACTCTAATATAGAATTTGCAATGTCAATGGCTTTCCCAGACAACGGAACTGTGTAACCAATGAATCGCGATTTAGGCTCCTCTATTAGTGAAATGTGGTTTTCTTTAACAGTTGTTCTGTGCATTTTGCCATCTTCTGTCTTGTTTAAACGAAGGGTGTCATCAAGTCTTCCATCAAAGTAAAGTTCTTGTATATTACAGAACTCTACGCTTATCTCCTTGTTTATAACTCCATGTCGGGCTTTCATTCGCTCTCGTCTTACTTTACTCCTGTCAATAACCACCTCATTTGTAACATGTGACAGGTACGCCATACCTGTCACATACTCGGGAAAACGATGGTATTGTCAGCCTTGTTTGGTTATTTTCCATTGTAGCTGAAGAAGGTCCGGGAACTGGTTCTTCTAAAACAACACTCAAATCTTCTGAAATGGAACCTACATCTTGAGAGGGATCGCTCAAGTGCAAGAAGTTCTTTTTGTCGCCATAGAAGCTAGTGTCGTGTATCTCACAACGTTTCTTACACAATCTTTCTTCTTCTACCAACTTTCTTGCGTTTTTTGTGTACTTGCTAATGTCAATTTAATATCACACGTCCTATAGACATTTTTCGAACATTTCTTTGATCAGTCAAAAATTCACGTTCGAGAATCGTAACCTTTTTATCACGATTACATTTACAAAGTTGAAAATCTTTACATTTGTACGCACAGACATAAAACAATCCCTCACTTCGATTGTTAAAATCTGCTAGTTTTTTTTCGAAACTGTCTTTGTCTTTGTCACATTTGTGAGATTTGTTGAATGATTGAAGTAAAACAACTTCCTTTTTTATTAAATCACATATAGTTTTAGAGGTAACACATGGAATAGAAGCTTTGTTCCATGTGAAAATCACTACAACAAACTTGGCCACTTGTAAAAAACTAGGATTTTTGCCATTTTTGTTTCTTTTTCAGATTCCCAAACATAATTGTAGTACTTTAAAACATCTAGACGGGTAGGAAGTACAGACTCACGCATTTCCTGTCCACTACCTATGATAGGATGAGATAAATTCTTTCCACGAGTTCTGGGGGACGCCATAACCGAGTCTAAATGGTCACAGGTAACTCTAATTTAAACATTGCATTTAAAAATTAAATCCTTACATGAATCAAGGGCTGAATATATTACATTACCTGCCACTCTCACCGCTAAAGCACGACTATCGACTAATTAGGTCAGGAAGGGGAGAGGGACGTCTCACGTGGCGACCTTGTCTGCACCGTCAAGGTCAATGCTAACTCACTCGCACGGGCCACGGAGCCCGTGAATCATCATAAACGTTGACACATGCCTTTTATTTATTTGCCTCGCAATGTGCATTGCACAAAGCGAGGTAATAATAACAAAAGGAATTAGAAAAAGTTTTGATGACACTTTAAGTAAATATTGAGAGGAAATATTGAGTTAGAAAAATGTTGAAAATATCGGAAATTTCGGGAAATTTGATGAACTTTGGGCGTAATGCGCAGACTGAAACCATAATCTAAAATAGTTTTAAAAAAATTCTTTGTATATTTTAGGCCTTGTTCTGCCATTTAATAACCACCCGTCATCAAGTTTTTCATTTCCAATACTTTAAAAAAAAAAATTGAAAAATCTAAAAATATTCAAAAATTTCAAAACTTTAAGTCAAATGCGCAGACTCAAGATGACGTCGTAAAATTGAAATATTTTACAGAATTGTTACTAAGCCTCATACACAGTCATTGAAAGGTACCCGTTTCCGAAAATCAAAAATTCATTTTTTTCACTCCACCCTACTGAGTAGTGAGTACGGAATCCTCTTTAACCACTTGGATGATCCAAGGCCTTGGTATTATTGATTCTGAGTACTTTCGGATCCACATTTGGTCATTTATCTTACAGAGAAGCTTAATAGGTGTCTGAGTGCTGTAATTAAGAGTACTGAGTTCAGTAAGTCTATTTTTGTTTGCAGTTTTCAAAGATTCCGGGTTATTGCAGAATGAAATAGCATAACATCATTAAGAGCGCGCTTGTGTTAGTTATGTAAAACTAAACCACTTGTATACACTAGAATCGACCTCATAATGAAAGTTGACAGTAATTTAAGAAATTTCATTTACTAGAACATTGAAGATGATAAAACAAATTAAACTTTTGCTTATTTTTAACAAATTTTTAGTTTGTATTTCGCTTTTAATTATGTTACTTACCTCAGAAATGAAAGTCACAAAGATTAAATGCTGCTTACACGTAGAGTTTATAATGAAAAATTAAATACTTTTGCTACAAATTGCGTATTTTTTACATATTAGCGGGGGCAAACATCAGAAGCTATTCTGAATCGTCATCAATTTCTGGTCGTTGGACACGATGAAGTTTTTGAAAAGAGAATGTAATTTTTAAAATGTTAATTTATAGCTTATCATATTTTACACTGAATTAAATAATGGGTGCCACTCACTGCAGAATCGTAAAAAAATCAATTAAAAAATGAAGAATTTTAAAGAATATACTCATTGCATTTGGAAATCTACCTTCAAATGCAGAAAACAGAACACAAAAATAAAAATTTTCTTATCTTTGATTAGAAAAATAGACCGAGAAAAAGATTCCTAGCAATTTAATCCGATTGTTTGTTAGATTAACTAAGTAATAGCCTAAAGTATAAAATAAAAAGCCGAGACAAGTGATGCTGAAATTTCCAGATGGTTTATTTTTACTGTACTGTGAGCTAATGTTACGGCATAACTGATTACGTTACAGAAATTCATAGTTCCCGTTATTGTTTTAATATGTCACACATAGTTTATACCTAATTTGTGATAAAAGTTCAATTTTTTATAATAAACTTCTAGCCTCAGAGCAAAATACAACTATTCATGTTAAAAAATCCTATTGAAAATAGACAATGCTTCTCGGTACTTCACGTATGTTAAAATTTATTGGTAGCTATGATTTCCCATCTATTAAAAATTTCAAACAAAATTTAGAGGATGCCTTTTCTAACTTATTAGATATGGATCAATTTTCCAAACCAACCAACTATGAGTTTACTAATACTATAAACGACATACGACCCAAATGCGATACTGTATTTATTGAACTCTATTATACTTCAAACTAATATTGTCATAAAAAGTAAAACATTCAATTAAAAAATAAAATTAGGAAATTAAAAAATAAAACATTCAAAAAAGAGGAACAAAAACATCTTACTTCCTCTCACCAAAATTTACTTCTAGCTATTTATAGCGTTTTTAATTACTAAAATTTATTAGAAATTGGACACAGTATAAATTATCCCATGAGAAACGGTCGAAAACTTGACTTAAAATCACAATATAATTATATGATTATTAAATTTTTTTGACAACGCTTATATAACTAACCATATTTACTATATAAGTACATTAATAAATTATATTTACTTTTTTACGTCCAAGCAGACATAAAAAATCTCTACTTGCATTATGTAAATTAACAGACTTTGTCAAGTTCGTAATTACGATGTAATTTTAGATTTTTTTTTCGGACTATTTCGGTAAAGTGATTTTGTTTTATTCTTTGAATTTAGTTTCATTACATAATTAACAACTTTTCAGACACTAAATAAATTTTCTTCTTTGAACTGATCATATAATAAAAGTTGACAGCAATTAGCGACCTTTCGTGCCCTCAAAATAGATAAAGCAAATAAAACTTTTGTTTGTCACTTAGATATTTGGTTTGTATTTCGCTTGTAATTACGTTAATAACCTCAAAAACGAAAGTCACTACGATTTAATACGGTTTACATGCAAAGTTAATATTGAGGAAACAAATATTTTTGATATTGATAATTCATTTTTGTGCAAACGAATAAACGAAACATCTAGAACTGTTATTAATCGTCACCATATTTCTAAATGGGTCAAACGATCGGTAAAAACAGTTTTTATTTCCTTAAAACAATCCATGAAAAGGCGTTACATGAAAATATATTTTAATAATAAAATATAGAAGTTAACAAAGTATGATAATACGAGGATCGATTGATAAGTCGTTTGATGCAGAAATTATTAATAAAATATGTATAAATATAAATATGTATAAATTATTAATAAATACATAAATAAATTAAATTTGAAATTAAAATATTAAAGGAATTTTAAAAATCTTATTTTCATATTAATGCGTATGAATAGGTTCTTAGAATGCTTATGAAATAAGTCTCCAAAACAGAAACATTTATTGGAGTGTATTTCTGCATGACGCAAACACTTTATTTCAGCAATATCTTTTTCCCTTTCGTTTCATGTTTACAGGATAACACGTTCCGGAACACCGTGAACCATTTATTCCCGCAGGAAATAAAAATCTACGCACAGACAGACGTCAGAAGCCTAAAACGTGTTTCAGATCATAAAACGTCCAATAATCTTATATTTACTCCGAAATTCAATTTTACTTACATGTTTTATCACCCTGATTCATCGTGTCCAAAACGCAGAGTATAAAATTTTACTTTTTGCTGTAATGAAAAATAAGCTTTCTTGTTATATATACATTTCGTATATTTTTCAAGGTTTGGCATAAAACCCGTTTCTACCTTCAGGCTTTCGACGCAATACCGTACTGTTATTTCCAATTCATGTACTCTTTTCACTTATCGTATCTTGGTGACATTCGCATACACCACGTTAGGATTAAATATTTTATAAGGAAGGAAGTAAGCTAATGCATATAGAATACGAAATTTCTTTTAATCTATTTTTTTTTCTGCATAAGCAATCAGTTTTTCATGGCCATTTCTTTGTCGTGTGTATCAGTCAGTTATTATGCTTTGGGCAAGTGCAGTCTCATGAATAGCAAAAACATGTGAATTTATTAATTACATTCAGATAGAGTTCTGACGTCTAGTTTCAGTGAAATTGTTTAGAATTTTAGAGGTATATTGGATGTGAAAGATTTACTTGAAACTAAAATTTCCTTTCTCAAAAAATTATTTTATACGGTAGAAACTCTATTATACGGATCTCTGTTGTCCGGATGTTTCATTATCAGGATCACGCACCAGAAATAAATATTGCATAAGAATAAATATTTATGCTTATTTCTACAATGATGGTTCCCCGCTGTTTACTCTCTGGAAACCTGTACTAGAGGGCGTAGCCCAGGAAGTGAAGTTAGACATATATTCCTATGGTAAGAGCATATACTACCTCAGGAAATTATTTCTTATGAAATGATATGAGTTTTTATTCGCTCCGTTTTAATTACTGGCCGTATCCAAATACTGTGAAAACTACATTATCCGGTGCTGTATTATCAGGATATCGATTATCTCGATCATAAAACAGGAAAACATATCTGATAAAAGTGATTTTTTTTATTTTTATATCTGTAAAGGAGTTTTTAAAAAAATGTTTGTTTTGAAATTCAAGCTTACGATATTTTAAAACAAATTCTACTTTTATTTAACTAAATAAATATACCAAACTTATTCGTATTTAATACAGATTTATCAAATTATACAGCGAGTCAAGTTACAGCCTGTGTAGTGTCCAAGTTCTTACCTGAAAAAATATTATTTTGCCCTATTTTATTTTTAAAGAATTATTTTACTTCTTTTGACAGAAGATATTATACATTTTGAAATCCTACGAGTCTCGAACAAATAATGGAGGTAAATAATAATTAGACAGATGCGTAATTTTTAAACGAAAGCCTATTTCACTTTGCCTGTTTACTGTGTATTTTAGGTTTGATACAATTTTCGTAAACAAGAATCGTTCATTGGCATTAAAAAAACACTGTATGAAGATTTTTAAAAGGCAGATATGCGACATCATATTCCAAACAACTTAAAAATATCTCAAATCCTTATGGAGTGTGTAGCAGAATGGACTCGCACATTTCAAGTGGTGATGAGAAGCGAACGAAACAATTTACAGAAAAAAGCATTATATTTTCAAAAAGTACTTATAATTTAGTGGTTTCTACTAGGTTTTGAAAATATCATGGCTCAATTGGCTCCCTTCATTGGCGATGTCTTGTCGAAGCCGTTCTCTAGAGTTTCTATTATTCTGTTGGTCATTTCTGGGGACAATGGTAGGCAACTTCCTCACGTATATTTCATGGACTCGTTGCACATTTATATATATATATATATATATATATATATATATATATATATATATATACATATGTGTGTGTGTGTAAGTAAGTATGAAAGTAACATGCCAGTACGGCCCCGTGGATGATGACCGGACACCAGCATGCGTAACCCAAATTAACAGATTCGTTCGTCAAATCGGAAAATACAACTTTAATAAGATGCTGCTACATCTTCTTGTGGCTATGACAAATCCCAGAATCGCTGCATGTACATCGAAGCACTTCTATTTATACAAAATTTTATAATAGAGGTGTAGTCATGTGACCCCCGAACTCTTGCAGCAATTGGATAAAGCTCTGATATCTGGTCTCTTGGTAAACAACAGGGGTTGTGTAGGAGTTTACATGGGTTATACAAAAGATGCCTGAAAGTCAATTCCTTTGTTCTTGGAATCGAAATGCGTAATTAACTCGCCCAAGGAAATTTAAAAGAATTTAGAATTTGAAAGGGTTTTGGAGTTTTATATGTTATATATATATATATATATATATATATATATATATATATATATATATATATATATATATATATGTGTGTGTGTGTGTGTTTGTTTGTGTGTTTGTTTGTGTGTCTGTGTTTGTTTGTTTCAGGTGTTCTAATGTTCCAAGGAGGACCATTTGTTCCTTCTGTATGTAGACACACTTATCTCACGTTTGAAACCCATCAAAGGAGAATTTTTCGAAAAGGAATGGCATCAGCTGCACAGAGCCCGAAGTGGATTACAAATGCTCTCTGTTTCGCTGTTACACAATCGTTGTTTTTAAATAATGCATCGAAAGCGAAATCGCAATATTCACCGGACCATCTCAGGGTATCTATTGACAACTAAAAATTCCGGTCAGACTGTTGTCGCCTACTGTACCGCCCAACACCTATTTTAACGGTCTAAAGTATCTTTTTGCAATTTTCCAGTCTAACGTAATGTGAAACCATAAGAGGCGCTGAAAGAATATTCTCTTGTATGCCCCAAATAGATAAACGATTAAGGAATTTAGTTAATGTTCAAAATTTCCTTTCTGGTAACTACACTGAAGTGCCACTGAATTAGGGATACCTACCTAGTAACGAGTTGGGCCTCCTCTGGCCTTGATAACGGCTGCCACACGACGAGGCATAGATTCAACAAGTTTCTGGAAACGTTCCACGGGAATGGCTTGCCAAATATTGGCTAAAGCTGTCCATAATTCAGTAAGGTTCTTTGGTGCTGTGTGATGGCCTTTCACGCCTTCTTCCAAAACATCCCAAAGATGCTCAATAGGATTTAAGTCTGGGCTTCTAGGTGGCCAATTCATGACAGAGAAATCAGAGGAATGCTTATCCAACCAGACAGTAGCCAACCTGGACTTGTGAGAGGTACAGTTGTCTTGCTGGAAAACTCCATTACCGTGCGGATAACAGAACAGCATAAACGGATGGAGGTGATCACCCAGCAACTCTACCGAACTGCATTGAGGGAGGTTGGTACACGCACCAAAGATCCCAAACTGTGCCACGAATAAACACCCCAGACCATGATTAAGCCACCATGCCCTTGTACAGTTCCAGCCAGGCATGCAGGATCCATGGCTTCATGAGCCTGACGCCATATTCTCAGCCTCCCGTCGGCGTTAAGTTGTCGGAATAGAGACTCATCACTCCATGCTACTCGTTTCCAGTCCTCTACACTCCAGTCTCTGTGCTCTCTTGCCCAGGCAAGACGTGCAGCCCGATGGCGAGTATAGAGCAATGGTACTCTCGTAGGTCGGCGTCTCCCGAAACCCATACGGTGAAGCGAGCGTTGCACAGTCCGTTTACTGACTGTACGACTGGCACCGTCATTAAACTGGGTGGTAATTTGAGCTAATGTTTGGCTTCGCTGGCTACGTACAATACGTCTGAGCCGTCTCTCACCACGCACTATCAAGGCTAATTCTCCTTTGCTTGTTTGCCCGATCGCTAGTTTTTTTCCACCATCCATGTATTCTTGGTATACGCTTGAGACTGTCGACCTTGAAAATCCTAGCTGTCTGACAATTTCGGAAATTGAATGGCCCATGCGTCGCGCACCTACGATTTGTCCGAGATCGAAGGCGTCTAAATCAGGCAGTTTACCCATACTGGCAATTCCAACAACTAATTCAGAACAACCACAGTACGCGCTATATATGCAGTTACCACAGCGCCCTCACTTGCGCATACATGATGCGCAGCGCTACACAATTTGCATAGGCTTTGCTATCCCTAATTCAGTGGCATTTCAGTGTAGTATGTAACTAGTAAAGATGAATAAGTGAACCCTCACGGATATTTAAAAGAACTGCACTTCCTAAAATTTCGCTTTTTGCATGTTGTGTTTTGACACTGTTTTAAAACTACAAGTAGTCAGTCTTTTTATGGAAAAATGTACAACCTTTCCCCCTCACACACACATACGTACAATTTGTATCTGTAATTTTCGCCAAAGATTCAGGAGAAAAACTTTATTTAGGGTCGGGAATGTAATGACAGTACAAATAACCAATTTGCACTCCCAATATTTATATAAGTTATTAAAATAAAGTTAATTATAGATAAAATTTTTTCTAACGAAGGTATTATTATACCGGCAAGAATAAACTACCGCATTCTTTCATGACAAACAATTCTTAAACTTTCTGATTTTAAGAATTTTTAAAAAATTTTATTTTGACACCAAAACTTGTCAAAGTATACAATCCCTTGTGTACAATATTGCACACCCGCAATATTTATAGATACTTGTTGCGGACATTTTCAGACAAAGAAATTTTATCAGGATGGAGCATGGCATGTTGTACAAATGATAACAACGTAAAATATTCACTAATTCCTCATAATGTGTTAAAAGCTAGACAGAAAGTATGTATCTCCTCTAATAATATTTGCTGATATACTTTAGTTATGGGAAATAATGTTTCTTACATTCCAGGAATATCCATAAAAGCATAGCTGCTGTTACTAAGGTTATATAAGATATAAAGTATATAAATATGGAAATAATATCCATGATATTTTCTGTAATAGTTATTTAATTATACTAACACCTTGTCGGAAGGGATTAATTAGGGTTTATTAACTGAAAAAAGAGTGTAAAGTTATATCAAGTCCCAATTCTACATGAATATGGAATTCAAGGAAACAATTGATTTCGGGACGAGTTTTTTTAAGTACATATTATTAAAGATTATTTACCTTGAAATATTTAGGGATTTTAGATGTAGTTTCTGTTGATAGTTTTGTGAACTGTTTGTACATTTGGAAAAACTAAAGTGATTGCTATAATATACAGAGGCTGTTAACACATTCTTTAAACTATGTATATCGTACTCACAAAACTAAATTACATAAAATTCTCGTGTTTTAAATGTTCTATTTGACACCCCTTATTCTGAACTATCTTTCGACACCGCAATTTCCAGGATAATAATGCCTTTTGAAGTGTCAGAAGAGGTATTCTATCCCATTCCTCCTGAACAGCTTTCCAGATTCCTGTAAGGGTTTTGGGACGACGTTTGGATAATGCAGATTTTAAAAGTCAGAAAGCATAAAAATCCATAGGTGATACATCGGGAGATTTAGTAGGGATATCAGTGAAGGGTATGGCCTTGATACCAGTTTTTTTCCATTTCTTTTAGGAAATTTACAGTGGATTTTGATGTGTGACTGCTAGCTTTCTCCTGATGGAGTCTCACAGATTGATGGCACTGTGGGTAAAGCGATGGTATTTCATTCAGACAAATTGGCGATAAAATATGTCCCTGATAGTATTTGGAGTTAAACTTGACATTTTTTCCCACTCTCTTTATTTTTAGCTTGCCATTATAAGAAAAACCAGCAACAATCATGAATCACTTAGAAAAACTTTCTTTCGATTCTTTGAACCATGTACTTAAATTTTTTTTCCCCTTTTATGATAATAAATGGCAATTTTTTTGTTGCATTCATTTAAATACACCCATGGTTCATCTATTGTGACAGTTGTTTTCCATTTTTCTTTGGATAAGTTTTTCTCATATAGAATTCTGCAGCGTGTCCTGCGTTCAGCGATATGATTTGGAAGAAGACGATGCACATTGTGTTTTTTCGCTTTCTTAAGATTTAAATCAACGTTTATCATTTTGTTTACAGTGGACACCGAGCATTTTAATGATTTTGCAACTATCCTTTGACTAGGGGGATTTTCTTTTAACATTAAACAACGTACCTTTGCAATAGTCGAAGATGTCCGTTTTTTCCTTCGATACTTGTTTGGAATTTTTGTCCCACTTGTGGCTCGAATTTGAAGTTTTTTTCCCTTTTTTGTTGACGATATTACCTATCGACGCTTTAGATATCACAAAACCATGACTCTCGCATCGTTTTTGGATAACGGAGTATGCATATTTCTCTTCGGAAAGAGCATAAATGTAGCCTTCGAACCACTGCTTTGTTAAAAACGCCATTTTGAATAAAAACAAAACTTTCAAGCCGTAGACGATAATTTTGACTTTTAAAAATAGAGTACAATTGCAATTATTTCTTTTGCAGCAAACGCTTTTTTATTACCGCTTACCAAAATCGTCTAAAAAATGTGCGAACAGCCTCTGTATAACCTAGGGGTCTTCAACCTTTTCATGTTCTCCGGCCACACCAATAAATTAGCAAAGTTCTGTGGGCCACACATCTTTGAAATAAGTATAGTTTGGCAGAGGAAAAAAGGTATTATTCGCAAACAAGCTTCAGCCCTCGAGATGATTGCTTGGTTTGCTTTTTGCAGCATGATGATGAAGGGTCAATTCCTTCAAGATGCGTCACTGAAGTTTTGTGTGTGTGGCGTGTTTTAACAATTACTTTGTACCTTTATAACCATTTTTAATTAAAAATTGTTTTTATCTATTTATTTCTACAAACAACAAAAAATGGGAGTTGAATCAATGTGTTTTGTACTTTGTATTGCATGAAACAGAATGAATACAGGAAGAAGAGTCGCACGTGAGATTATGGAAAGAAAGAGCCTTGGCATGCTGCAGTTTGTGTTTATTTCGTCTTAAGATTTTGGGTACAATGACCAATTTGTTATTGAGATAAGCCTATGTACCGTGAGCTACTTTTCCCCGTGCATTCTTGATCTTTTTGTGTGTGAGAATTTACCGTTCTAAGGTATTTTTCAAATTTATATACAAATTTCGCTTGGCATGATCAAAATGTTTCGACGGGCCTCTATGTAGGGAACGGTCTAATTAATGATCATTTTGGCTGAAAGTTTGAAGTAATGTTTGTATTAAATGTCCTATTTTTTATTATTTTGAGTGTTTTACAAAATCGTTGTCTGTTAATTTAAGGTTTTATAATTTTTTTTCTATAAATTTATTTCTAAATACACTGCTTACATCTTACTTTACTGCATTTTAAAATTTTTACAACGTAAGAAATTTAGACTAGAGATATCAACTTTGTGAGGAAAGCTCTAGGGCAGATTCCCTAAAAAATAATTTATTCAACTTAGCAACTAATGGTCCTGCGCCTTGTCCAAGTAGCTCCCTCTGCTATCTAAGCACAGCTGCCACCGTTTCCGGAGGATATGGAAGCACGCGAGATAAAGGTTTAGGATGTTTCTCTCCACATTTGTCACAACCGTTTGGATTGCTGCAAAATCTTCTTAAACGCTTCCCTTTCGCACAGCGACAGGTCGGGTGAATATAGGGGAGCTGGAAGAGCAATGATACACTAGGGGTTTTCCCTAGCTTAACGCAGAACTTCCATGTTAACTCTCTGCTTGGTCTAGCACGTCACTCGTGTCACTTCCAACTAAATGCGCCAACAAGCTGAACAGTGGGTTGCTCAACACAGCCCTACAAACCTAATGAGTTTACATATAAACAATTTCAAAGACATGTCTAGTCGGAACACATACACTATCTGGCCAAAAGTATCCGGACAACCCCCCCCCCCACACACACAGACCTAAAGAAGTGGATCTGGCAGGTGACGTAATGTGATGCGTAACCGAAAGCTAGAAAAGTGTTGGTAATGGTTTGTCATGTCATATTTATGCGTTTGTGAGACAATGAGTAAGTCAAAGAAGCTTAGTGACTTTGATCGTGGCATTATAATAGGGTGCCACCTTTGTGGGAAATCACGGCGAAATTTCGTAAAATTTCGGACATTCTACAGAAGCCAAAATCCACTGTGAGTGATATAATTGTGAAGTGGAAACGTCGAGGCAGTGAAACAGAAAAAAACAAAGTGGCAGGCCGAAAAAAATTAGTGAACGGAGCCGTAGAACTCTGAAATGGGTATTGAAAAAAAATCTCAAGTCTTCGTTGATTGAAATCACTCAGGAGTTCCAAAGGTCATCAGGCATTAGTGCTAGCAGCGGGACTGTTCGTCGAGAGTTAAAAAACCTGGGATTCCATGGTCGTTCAGCTGCTCACAAGCCGGACATCCCTCCCCAGAATGCGAAGCGTCGATTGCAATGGTGCAAAGCTCATCGTCATTGGACTGTGAACATTTGGAAAAATGTTCTTTAGAGTGATGAATCTCGCTTTACAGTCTGGAAGTCCGATGGAAGTATCTGGGTTTGGCGGAAGCCCGGCGAGCGCTTCTTACGTGACTGCATTGTGCCGACTGTTAAGTTTGGTAGTGGCAGCATCATGGTGTGGGGGTGTTTTTCATCGTTTGACCTCGGTTCCTTAATGCCTATGGTTGTAAACATGAACTCTGAGATGTATGGGGACATTCTGGACAGTGCTGCTCTCCCAACTCTATGGCAATATTTCGGGGAAGGCCCATTTCTCTCCCAGCAGGAAAGGGAACTCGGATTGCCACACACTACGGTATGGAGGTGCATGCGAAAAACACTCAAAGCCTATCCGTATAAGCTCCATCGCTTACAAGAGTTACAGTTGCGGTCTGCGTGAAACGTTCGCTTTCAAGTTCTTGGCACGTATGGAGGTAGAGCAGAATTAGCCGTGGAACATCCTATGGACCGATGAGGTTCACTTTTATATGTGCGAAACAGTGAACGCACATAACTGCCGTATGTGGTCCACTGAGAATCGTCACTCGGTCCACCAAATGCTCCTGAATTCACCGCATGTGACTGTATGGATCACCGCATGTGACTGTATGGTCGCGTCACTGCGACCTTTATGTTTGGGACATTTTTCTTCGAAAAAACCACCCCGCAGGCACCAAAAACCTGTTCCGTGACTGCAGCACGTTATCGGGCTATGTTGCAAGGTGTGGTTATTCCATAACTCCAGCAGCGTGTATGTCTCGCTACAACGGTATTTCAACAAGATGGATCCCTTCCTTACATTGGACGTGAGGTTCAACAATTGTTGCGATGCCATTTTACGGAGGATCGCATTATCAGCCGTGCATTTCCTATCAGATGGCCTCCACATTCACCCGACTTAACCCCGTGCGATTTTTGCCTTTGGGGTTACCTCAAAGATAAAGTTTATCAGGGAAACATAGGAAATCTGGCGGATGTGAAGAACTACATCATCTTGCGCGTACGCAACATCGGTCTCACCCAGTTACACGTCGCTGTGGATCATGCTATAACGCGGTGTCAAGCGTTGGCGATGAAGCACGATGGACACATTGAAAACCACCTGTGAAATCTTTGTGTGCTGTTGTTACTACGCGTATGCCTTTCGTTTGCGCTTTCGCTAACATTTCTGTAGGATCGACAGTTCTTGTGTAACGAACTCTACTAATAAAGTTAATTACCAACAACTCGTATTCTTTCCTTTCTTCGTACAGTCATGTTTCATTTTCCTTACCTTCAACCGATCTCAGCGCCTCATTTGCACCTAGCGGTCTTTGTTGGAACTAATTGTTTTTTTCCATCAATCAATTTCCCATGGCCTGATATGTATACCCACCAAATATGAAGACGTTAGGTCCACTTCTTTTTTCGCCAGGGCGTCTCAAACAGAGATACTTTAAATTTAACCATCCGATATATATATTTATATATAAAATTATTTATTTATTTAAATTAATACATTATGAATTACTTTGATGCAGCGTATTTCAGGGTTTAATTGCAAGTGTCTGCAAGTTAAACTATAAAAGCAAAATGAGATTTAAAAAAATTCATCTAAAAATCCGTCTTTCTGGTACAGTTTCAACAGCATGTTTATAATTCAATGTACGAAAAAATTCCTTTATCTTTCGCTCGGGGAACGTAATTCCTTATCGGTTTATTAATGGAACTTAAAACCCGTCTTGAAATCGAATGAAGAAATATCGGATAAAATGCTGATAAATATATCTTCAATTTTTCATACCTATTCAAATTTATATATATATATATATATATATATATATATATATCCATGTGATCGGGAATGCGTTTCGGGAGGGGTGTTGAACAGAACATTCCATCAGATTCGAAAAAAAGAAAATATATAACCCCTCTCAAAGTAAGGATGGCATAAGAAATGTAGGTTGGGCGTGATCAATTGCGCTTGAAAATATCTGATTTACGACTGCCGTAAAATGAAATATCTTTCGAGAATACAATTCATGTAGGAAAAAAAAATTACCCAGTAATATCTCACTGTTCTGAGTTAGTTTCAATATCAATTACAGTTTTATTGTTATAGATAGGCTTTACTTTCGACTTTTGACTATGTAATCCATCTGTGCATAAAACACGTTCAGTTCATAAAATATATATGCGTAATAATCCACTTCCATATATTTTAAGCTTCATTAACAAGATAAGACCTGTTGTAATGTAGGAAATATTAACTAGTTTGGTTATGACTAGCACGAAATTTAGTTTTTTTATGATTCTGCATTACCCGGACAGGCTTAATTTTTTCCTCTCCTTTTATGGGTGGAGTCCAAAGTTAACGTAACAATGTTTTATTTTTACTTTCGAGATAGGAATGCAATTAATAGCTTCCCACTGAAATTCGCGCAACTCTAATAAACTTACTGTAAGGCTGGTTAAAAGAAAATATAGGGATTGTGAACAGGGAATTTAATAGTAAAATGCATATCATGAATAAAAATCATCGCGTCAAAGAAAAGTTAAAAATAACTGTCTCTAAAATTATGCAAGTTAATCTGGCTCAAATATATATGTACAATCTAATATTGAATACAAATATGTCAAAAGAATCACAAATTGCAACCACAATTGATAATCAAAATTTATACAGCATTAGAATTACAGTGATATACATTTGTAACTTTTTTTCCCAATGCCGTAGGCAGTGACACTGGCCCATACGTTGTAATTTTGTTGACTTCTTTATTATGTGAGCACCACTTAGATAAGCCAATATTGCTCCCACTGTGTGTGTCATTACAAATTTGACCTAACTTCAGGAACGACATCTGGGACCCTTTTGTCCTCCTTGGACCCTTACAATGGAAGTGGGCGGAGACATCCCGGAATACATATGTAGCGTACGTCGGTTCTTAGGAACATATATACACTGAAGTGCCACTGAATTAGGGATACCTACCTAGTAACGAGTTGGGCCTCCTCTGGCCTTGATAACGGCTGCCACACGACGAGGCATAGATTCAACAAGTTTCTGGAAACTTTCCACGGGAATCGCTTGCCAAATATTGGCTAAAGCTGTCCATAATTCATTAAGGTTCTTTGGTGCTGTGTGATGGCATTTCACGCCTTGTTCCAAAACATCCCAAAGATGCTCAATGGGATTTCAGTCTGGGCTTCTAGGTGGCCAATTCATGACAGAGAAGTCAGAGGAATGCTCATCCAACCAGCCAGTAGCCAACCGGGACTTGTGAGAGGTACAGTTGTCTTGCTGGAAAACTCCATTACCGTGCGGATAATAGAACAGCATAAACGGATGGAGGTGATCACCCAGCAACTCTAAGTACCGAATAGCATTGAGGGAGATTGGTACACGCACCAAAGATCCCAAACTGTGCCACAAAAAAACACCCCAGACCATCATTGAGCCACCATGCCCTTGTACAGTTCCAGCCAGGCATGCAGGATCCATGGCTTCATGAGCCTGACGCCATATTCTCAGCCTCCCGTCGGCGTTAAGTAGTCGGAATCGAGACTCATCACTCCATGCTACTCGTTTCCAGTCCTCTACACTCCAGTCTCTGTGCTCTCTTGCCCAGGCAAGACGTGCAGCCCGATGACGAGTATAGAGCAATGGTACTCTCGTAGGTCGGCGGCTCCCGAAACCCATACGGTGAAGCAAGCGTTGCACAGTCCGTTTACTGACGGTACGACAGGCACCATCATTAAACTGTGTGGTAATTTGAGCTAATGTTTGGCTTCGTTGGCTACGTACAATACGCCTGAGCCATCTCTCACCACGCACTGTCAAGGCTAATTGTTCGTTGCAGTTTGCCCGTTCGCTAGTTTTTTTTTCCACCATCCATGTATTCTTGGTATACTCTTGACACTATCGACCTTGAAAATCCTAGCTGTCTGACGATTTCAGAAATTGAATGGCCCATGCGTCGCGCACCTACGATTTGTCCGCGATCGAAGGCGTCTAAATCCGGCAGTTTACCCATACTGGCAATTCCAACAACTAATTCAGAACAACCACAGTACGCGCTATATATGCAGTTACCACAGCGCCCTCACTTGCGCATACATTATGCGCAGCGCTACACAATTTGCATAGGCTTTGCTATCCCTAATTCAGTGGCACTTCAGTGTATATATCATTTAGTAGTAAGTCTACGGTTATATAAATTTAAGCTATGAAAAAAAAAATGCGCAGGGCTTTTTTTTTGGGGGGGGGGATTTCCCCTACAAAAACTAGACCGGTCGGTAGCGATATATTTCTATCTGCAATATAACGTCTAATTGATAGGGGTCACCCACTATTCATTGATTATGCAGAATGCTAATGGAAATTGTTACTGGACAAAAATGATGACATAGATTCTTATTATTTTAAGGGGACATGGGAGTTTAAACCTCGGATTTTTTAAATTTCAATTTTTAACTCTGCATACAGAATGAGAATAATTAATATTCTTTTTTTTATTACTTTGAAGACCATTATAATTCAAAATAATGATTTATTTGCATTATAATGCCTGTTTTTCAATTTAAAAAAAAATGCTAGCACTTTTCAAAATGCTCCGTGTGCATTCCATGTCATTCAAATACCTTAATTCATTTAATGTAGGTTTACCATGCATATATAAACATAATAAAGCACTGATTTTATTTTGTATGTTTCAAAAAAGCCTAATTTTTTTTTTTATCTTCCTGTTACTTTTTATGTTTCTGCATGATTTTACTTTATTTTATGGTCAATAAATTTGAAAAGAAAATTTTATAATTCAAAGAGTGATGCGCCGCTTTTTTAGAAGCGCTTGAAGTTCATAATCCTGAGAATTTTGGAAAAATCAGAAGAAAATGTATGCGTATGGAGTTTTTTGAGAAATATTGGACAATTTTGAAGAATTTTTTGAAAAACAGGTTCTAATCTTTACTGAATACTTATTTGGGAATTTCAAGTGTCTTCAATGTAGTAAGAAATAATAATAATTATTCTCATTTTGTACATAGAGTAAGATATTGAAAATTTAAAAAAAAAACGAAGTTGAAAGCGCCTTGTACCCTTTACAAGCAATTTGTCCGGGAGCACAACAAAGACTGTATTTTGTGAAATTTTTTGTTTGATTAGCCCTTTTTGCGAACACTCGACCATTTTCATCTGGTTATCAACGTTATTAACCTCTTCCAAGATAGCATGTACCCCAAGAATACGGCAAAGAATATATATATATATATATATATATATATATATGTGTGTGTGTGTAACAAGAAATCCCGTCCTTCTATAAAATTACATTTACAGCGTATTCTAAATTATCTTTTGAATAAAGCACGAACCCTTTTCCAAAATTGCAACTTAAAAGTAAAGTAAGTTATAATTTATATTAGCCCTGAAGATAATTAAGCAGGTATGTGAAATATCTGAACTCAATAACATCCCCAGATATCTTTGGTCTGAGTGTTCGAAGTTTATGGGATTGGAATCCCATAAATTTCGATACTAATCTTTGCAGAATACTTATACGTCAGTATAATGTCAAAATTCTTGAGAGCCCTCGAACCACTCTGGATTTATGTGTTCTATAACGTCGAAACCGCAGATTACAAGAACTTTATGGCCTCTTATCCTAGAGTTTATGAAACCTCCTAGATCAATAGTTCGCAGTTTTAACAAGCGCGTGATCTAGTAATAAAGTAAACCCCGGGAAAAAGTGGACACGGGAACTCCACAAGTTGACACATGAACCCCACGAGACTAAATTCGCCGAATTAAAAATTAAGTAGTTTAGGCCCTCTAGTGTCAATATCACCGGACATTCATTTAATATTTGCCTGAACGGAAGACTTCTCTCTCTTCGCTCCTAACTCTCGTTGCTGTCAGATCTGCTGTCCAGAAGTCCTCTGGGCACGACGGCTTTCTTCTCTTAACTTTATCATGTAAACAGTTCTCCGCGCCCAGCCCTGTTGCATGGACGCAGGGCAAGTCCAGTGGCCACTGCAGCTAATGCCCTCTGATAAATAAAACACGACTTGGAATTAGTTTTTTTTCTCCTGAATTTCATCAGTGTTTTTCTGGATCAACACTTCGTCCGACTGCCTATCTCCAAGTTGTACGCAGCAATTCATTCGATTGTGATTATTATCACAATTATCAGCCAAACAGGATTATATTCCTGACCGGGGTTTCGTACGATTTTCGAGTGATTAATTATAATTGTGATTTCGAATGAAAATTTTACGTATGCAACATATTCACTTCAGCGGATATCGTCCATAAAAATAAAATTTGTAGTGTCTATCCTTAAAAAAAATGAAAAGAAATTAGCGCGATGTCTGGCCTGGAAATCTCAACGGATCATCCTTTTATCAATATGGGTGCTCAATTCACTGTTTACGCACCTCTCCTTTCTTCTATGTGTCACTTATTACATCATAAAATTATTCTGCTTCCTTCACCTACTCACAACGCCTCAGTGTGTTTTGAATTACTTCCAATCGTGAAAATTATGCCACGTCTTTTAAAGTGTCCTTTTTTTGTCGATACGGTTTGTGTTCAATATTGCCCCTTGTTGTGCTGCAACCGGAAGAAAAACGCTAGCAACTTGTTCTGTTTATCTCCGAAGAACTTTTTGCAAGCTGAAAATTGTTTAATCATCTGTTAAGAGACTAAATTAAAATTATTTTATGCCTACAAGGGAAAATAAATATAAATAAATAATAAATAAATAAACAAAAATTAAAGGTAAGACAAATTGTCTGTAAAATTGCATAACTTTTTACATCTGTTTTTCATGATTAACTGATGATCCTGAATTATGTAAACGCTATAATGAAATTTGGTTTGAAAGTGCATATAAGGTTTTATGTAAAATTGCATTTAACGTTTAAATATTGTGTTCTTAATAATGATGATACTCTAAAGACAATGGGATCAATCATGAATTTAATTTAATCATGTTTTGCTTAATATAAATTCGATATTAGTTTTACCTGCAAGAAGAGAATCCTTCAGTAAATTTATCTACTTCGCGTATACCTTAAAAACCTGTATGTGAAAGAGAGGAATGGAAAAAGTAGGTCATTCCGAAAAAAATATGGAAGGTCAAAGTTTAGTATTCACCGAGAGGAGAGTAATAAATTTAGTTCGTCATCGCTTCGGAGGCACTTGACTCGCGTAAAAGTTGAAGCATTTAATTTTTATTTTCCTGATCATTAGATATTTTTTCTGTCTACTCCTCTGCCAAGATACGTTACGATTTTTAAATTTCTCGTAGGATATGGATGCAGATACAGATGAATAAAAATTAATTAAAACAGTGAATAGTTAAATTTTAAATTTATCCACAAAAATATTTATCAATTTATGTAAACGGTTTATAATCTATTTTAAGAAATTATAAGTGTTTAAGAAATTGTTTTATTATATTGCAGTATTAAAGTACAAACATTGCTAACTTTGTATTCTTTACAAGTTTTCTAAACATTGTACTTTTTTACACTGTAAATTGAAAAATTATATGGTTTTCAATCCTCGTGAGCATATTATGTAGTTGAAGGATAATTAAAGGTATGAGAGTATTATGTTTTCAGGAGATTTTCTGGTACAGATGAAATTTCAAAGAGCAGTTATCTATTTCTAGGAACGGAGATCTTTCTAAGCTGCTAAGCATACCATATGCCACGGTTGGTTATTAACATCCGTTTGCTATAGAGGAAGTGCCCATTCCAGAAAATTCTCAAAAGAATAAATAATAAATAAATAGACACAAAAGTAATATTTCATAAATGTTATAAAGGCATGTATGTTTTTAAGATGTAAGAGGTTATATAACAGGAGGATTCAAGCCAATAGGGTAGTATTAAGACTAAATAAAAATTTCGCGTTACTTATGGAAACTATAGTGTTTACATAAGAAATTAAATATGATAAATATTGAGAAAGAATTTAGTACATTTACTGGACTTATTACTTTAGAGGTTATTATTTTTGTGGATATTATATTGTATTGGATAGTGAATATTGAATATTGAAACTAAGTTATTGCAATTAATATGGAATATTGAAATTGAATTTGCCCAAGGAGATTATTATTCTGTCAACAATAATATGTGTGTTTACAATTGCTGCATACAGTGTACTTAAAATGTTTGTAAAATTTTATGTCAACGGAAAAGTCTTCCTTTCAGCAAGAACTTTTCAAATTTCGATTTAACACGAAATCGCTTCCTTCTATAAAATTACATTTCCTGCGTATTCAAAATTATCTTTTGAATAAAGCACGACCCATTTTCCAAAATTGCAAGCATAAAGTAAACTAAGTTATAATTTTTATTAGCCCTGCAGATAATTAAGCAGGCATGTGAAATATCTGAACTCAATTACATCCCCAGATACCTCTGGTCCGAGCGTTCGAAATTTATGGGATTCCAAACGTCAGTATAATGTCAAAATTCTTGAGAGCCCTTGAACCACTCTGGATTTATGCGCTATATAACGTCGAAACCGCACATTACAAGAACATTACGGCCTCTTATCCTAGAGTTTATGAGACCGCCCAGATCAATAGTTCGCAGATCTAACAAGCACGTGATCTAGCAATAAAGTAATTCCCGGGCAATCTAGCAATAAAGTAAAACCGAAGTGGACACGGCAACTCCACAAGTGGACACATGAACATCACGAGACCAAATTCGCCCAATTAAAAATTAAGTAGTTTAGGCCCTTTAGTGTTAATATCACCGAACACTCATTTAATAATTGCCTGAACGGAAGATTTCTCTCTCTCCGCTCCTAAACTCTCGTTGTTGTCAGATCTGCTGACCAAAAGTCCGGTGGGCACGACTGCTTTCTTCTCTTAACTTTATCATGTAAACAGCTCTCCGCGCCCCGTCCTGTTGCATGGACGCAGGGCAAGTCCAGTGGCCACTGCAGCTAATGCCCTCTGATAAATAAAACACTTGTTTTGTTTTGTTTATCAACAATGTGATTTCAACAATCACACATGTGATTTTGTTTAAAAATTACAAAATCGTTAACCTTAAAAAATTCAAAGTTTTAACTCAATAAATAATATTTTTAAAACAAAAATGAGTCCCAGGCCCCCTTAAGCAAAGGTTAATAATTGTCTTTATAAAAATTTAAAAAACATACTGAATTCGATTTATTATGCTGTTTGTAACATTGGAACAAAATCGTCCACTTATAATATTTTTTCTAAAAGTGTTTAAATAATTTAAATAAACACTTATAAAAAAAATGATTTTCAACTGAATACTTATGCATAAAAAATAAATTACTGTTTGTCTTTTATTAAACCGTGTAGCTGGGAGATTTTGATTTACCACGAAATACTTTAAAAGTTATTTAAATGGGTAGAAAATGTTAAATGGTATGTCTGAATATTCTCGTAGTACGCATTTTAAAGGGGGATGACGCACACTTACATTATCTCATGGTATACTTTCGATTTTCTAATTAAACTCCTAAAGAAATAGGTAAATAAATTAAAACAGAAAATTTAACGAGAAAAGAGAATTTAATTGATTTTTTCAGTATTTTTTCTCATTAATGCACAAGATACTTTCCTTCCTGGCATTCTACTTTTTACTATCTGCGGCTATGCAATATATTAATTAATTTTTAATTTTGCTTATTCTAGGCTTCCGAAAATGAAGTAAAATTAGCTGTATTAATTGATCAAAAAATGAAACAAGAGTGGATCCTTTTAGATTTCAATATTTTTTTGCTCTTTTTTTAATATATCAATTTATCATATTCTCGCTGTATGGGCTTGTTCCAGACGGTATAAAATAAGCTGCTAAAGATACATGTCTAAAAACAGAGATTTAATTGTACTAGATTTGAAGGGATTTTAAGGGAAAGGATAAATATGGAAAATAACTTACTCTAAGGTAAATAGAATTTTGAGCAAAACTGACTCAGATTGATTTCTTTCAGTGGTAAGGAATGAATTTTCAGCATGGAAATAGTTTATTCAGATCTGCTATCTATAATAATTCATCTGTGTTAGTCAGTAGCATGCCTATGTTATCACTATATCCTGCCTGGATATATATATATATATATATATGTGTGTGTGTGTACTTAGAAGCAATCTTAAAAGTTCCTGCTACCTGTCATACATATCCGCCATCAATAAAGAAAATATTTATAATAACTGGTTTGAGGAAAATGGATTGGCCATATCATTATCATTTGCTAATAACTATTTTTACTCAAAGAAATTGAAAGTTTGCGTCAAAACAAATCTCGATTCTTCATTGGTTTGAAATTTCCATTCGACAGATTTTAAGCAAGGAATTAAGAGAGTGTTCAAAACTGAAAATTGGATATCCTCTACGGGAGTAAATCCCTTAGTCCTTATATTTTCTTAATTAAAGTTGCGGAAAATGAGATGAAGTACATTAATAGAAGGAAACGAACGCTTAATGACCTTTTCTAACTTTTTTTATTTTTTACTTTAGAGGACTCAACACTTTAAATGAACAGTTTTTGTTCATTTCTTTGCATTGTCTAATATCTCACTGTTTGGAATTTGATGTATCATTTATTCTGTCTTTTGAGGCTAAGTCTGAATAAAAGGAAGTTTGAAAATTAAAGACTGCAGTGCTTTGTCTTGTGATTGAAAAAAACAATATCAGAGTTATAAATTTTGGAATCCACTTCTTTTAACTTAATGAAAACTCTTTAAACCCATCGTATTTTCTGAAGGTCTACATTTATTCATGAAGAACAGTTTTTTTTTTTTTTTTTGCTTATGACAGTATATCCGTATACTGGGAATTAACCCAGTATAAAAGGATTAATGAAAAAAAGGAAACTAAAGGACTAATATTAGCTCACACATGATATTTTAATTTCCTTCTCACACATGAAACATATGACAGTTATCTTCTAAATTACCTACAATCTAAGAGAAAATTTTAAAATGTAAAAATAATACACGCAATTTTATGTTTCAATATGAAAATTTTCCCCGATTTGTGATTCCTTTCCTTATAAAAACAGCCCCAAATAAAAAAACTATTTATTATGCACCAATTATTGTTCACTTTTTGTTTATTTTGTATTTGCTAAGGAAATTGCGTTGTTATTAGATATTTTTGAAGACCAGTGAAATATTTATTTATTTTGTATTTTCTAAGGAAATTGTGTTATTATTGGATATTTTTGAAGGCCAGTGAAATATAATTATGATTTTTACTTTTCCATTTAGTTAATTTTTTAATTGTTCAGAAATTAATTGTTAAAACAGAATTATGTTTCAATATGAACATTTTTCCCGATTTGTCATTCCTTTCCTTATAAAAACAGCCACAAAGAAAAAACTATTTATTATACACCAATTATTGTCATTTTTTTGTTTATTTTGTATTTGCTAAGCAAATTGTGTTATTATTGGATATTTTTGAAGGCCAGTGAAATATAATTATGTTTTATTTACTTTTCTATTTTGCGTTTAGTTAATTTTCCAATTGTTCAGAAATTAATTAATCATACAAAATTTATTACTTTAACTATCTCAATGGGGGAGGGGTGCAGTTTATTCTTTCATCATTTTTTATTATCATTCTCAAGTAGGAATTAAGGTGACTGTCTACGTTCGGAGTCAATTTTAAAAAAAAAAAATTAAGGTTTTTTTCAACTTTTATGGTAAAATATTATTTAAAAATTAAAAAAAGAGACAAAAACTTACCTGTAAATAGCATACTTTTTTATAAATTGGTCAATTTGAAGTAATTTTTAAGGAAATTTACCTAAAACACCTATCACTCTGCACAAAATCTTAAAGCCCTCACACATGATATTTTAATTTCCCTCTCACACATGATACATATTACAGTTATCTTCTAAACTACCTACAATCTAAGAGAAAATTTTAAAATGTAAAAATAATACACGCAATTTTATGTTTCAATATGAAAATTTTCCCCGATTCGTGATTTCTTTCCTTATAAAAACAGCCCCAAATAAAAAAACTATTTATTATACACCAATTATTGTTCACTTTTTGTTTATCTTGTATTTTCTAAGGAAATTGTGTTGTTATTAGATATTTATGAAGACCAGTGAAATATTTGTTTCTTTTCTATTTGCTTCAGAACAGAGTTCATGCTGAATTCTGAAGACTTTAATTATAAATTTATATTTTTTATATTGGGTTTTCTTTTTATTCATGCGTATAAAATTTCACATGCTTTTTTTTCTATGTTATTTATGCTGCGTTTAGTTTTTAAATTGATTTTGGTTAAGAATTATTCCACAATTTGACATTTTTACTTTACAGCTTTTAGTGGTACATTTTGCAAAATGTTTTTGTGTATTACTGCCGAAAGAAATTGTTTTAAAGTTTCTTATGAATCTTAATTTAAATTGATAAGTAATTAACTGGTATTAACTATTAGTAATACACTTTTAAAACTCATTAATTAACTTTTTCATTAAATTTTAGCTTAAAATTTAATAATTAGTATTAACTTTATAAGTTTATTAGATTACCTAAATAAAGTTTTTTGTTTAAATGTTTTTGTGCGGGTTTGTCATTATTTATCGTGTTTCTGACCTCAACATCCAATAAAATAGATGTGCTCCCCTGTTTTTCATTGCTTTCTACGATTTTAAATATTTTTTGGGGTTCAAATTTACAGTTTTTTATGTTTACAAACCGGTAGACACTGTGTGTGATACAGATCAAGCAGTCAACTACCCAACTGAGTTTTTAAACACATTGGAGTTATCTGGAGTACCTTCACACATCCTGGAGCTGAAAATTGGTGCACCTATAATGCATCTAAGAAATCTTAATCCATCTATACTGTGCAATGGAACAAGACTTAATGTGAAGAATTTAATGTCAAATGTTATTCAAGCCACCATCATGACTATACAAGGTGTGGGACAAGAAGTATTAATTCCAAGAATCCCGATAATCCCATCTGACCATCCGTTTAATTTTAAACGTCTTCAGTTCCCTGTACGCCTCAGTTTTGTGATGACCATCAACAACGCTCAAGGCCAAACTCTACCAGTTTAAGGACTTAATCTTCTAAATCCATGTTTCTCCCATGGTAAGTTGTATGTAGGTTGTTCCAGGGTTGGCAAAAAAGAAAATTTGTACATTCTTGACTCCGAATGGGAAAACATTTAATGTTGTTTATCCAGAGGCCCTCTTAGACTTTTGAAAGACACAAATAACAGGAGTATTTCAGTTATGGATATTTTTATTATGGAGATATTTATTGCTACAGAATGTTGCGGGGAGCCCTTAATTGCAGATTTCTATTAATTTTTTCGTTTGTCAGTGCCTTTTACATATATTTAATTTTTATTCCTACAGAATCTTGTATTTATGGTGCGTGGAGCTCTTAAATTTTATAATAATAAAGTAATTTAGGGGTAATCAGTTTAGGTTAACAAGATTTATAGTCTAGAATTATATTTCACATGACTGGACAAGCCACAGGTCAATAAGTGTTGAAATTAATGGAGGTAAGGTTAATTTTTTCATGTCCTGTTAAATGATTCATAAATTAGAATCCATAACTGATTTATACCTCATTTATATTTTTAGAATTTAACTTCTTGCTTCTGTTTTAACTTGACTTTCTATTTTACCATCATGTTTTATTTTGCTTTTATTGAAGTGTGTAAAATGTTTTTCATTGCTTACTACGATTTAAAATAATTTTTTGTATTATTGGCCTGAGCGTATCTGGGAACAGCCTGCACTTTTTATTCATACTGTGTTATTTATACTGTTATTTTTTCTACGCTATTTATACGGTATTTAGTTTTTAAATTGATTTGGTTTTCTTTACTTTTCAGCTTTTCCCGAATGAAGAAATCATGTAGAGGAGGCTACTGCAACATGTGGACAGAGACAGTTGTTTTGTGACAACTGACTGAAGTTGTGTATTACATGGTTAACTGGAGTTACTCATTTTGTTTCATTTTAAAGGAATTAGGCTGTGGTTCATAGGGGAATGGCGTTTAGAAACATACGCCATATGAGGCAGATATTACAGATCAAATAATAGCCAAAGATGACACCACTTCTGTCAGTTGTCCGACATAATTGCAGTTTTGGATTCAAATCGTTTAATTTTATAATGGATTCTGTAGCATAAAAATCACGCCCTGATACGCTGAGGCTAATAATAATACAAATAATTATTTAAAATTTACTAACTAATGCATGTTACTAACTAATGCATGAATGCATGCAACTAACTCACTGACTCACTCAACTCAACAAACAAGACAACGCCACTGAAGAAAATGACTGGTGTTATTTCCAAAAGCAATTTGTAGTTTAGGCGGAGGACCTGGGTCCCACATAATTGCAGTTTTGGCTGCTTTAAACTCTGTCTTTTCACATTTTGATGCCCCTGTAGCAGTAGTGGATTACATTGTTAACTGGAGTTACTCATTTTGTTCCATTTTAAAGGAATTAGGTTGTGCTTCATCTATATAAATAAAGTATGGGAATAAACAACACAACGCCACTGAAGAAAATGTCTGGTGTTATTACTAAAAGCAATTTGTAATTTAGGCGGAGGAACTGGGTCCCACATAATTGCAGTTTTGGCTGCTTTAAACTCTGTCTTTTCACATTTTGATGCCCCTGTAGCAGTAGTGGATTACATTGTTAACTGGAGTTACTCATTTTGTTCCATTTTAAAGGAATTAGGCTGTGGTTCATCTATCTATATAAATAAAGTAACAGTGGAGAATGTCGTGGAGTCCGTCGGCATCACGTTTCCGGAGAGCACTCATCCTGAGAAAACATGGCCGATTTTGGCGGCCATTTTTGTCGAAAATCGGTGTATTATTTTTCTCATGAAAGTACATAAATCTTACATATTTGAAAAGAGCTTCACAGCGTGAATCACTGACATTTTTAATCATGTGTGAAATTTTTCAAACTTTATCTGGTGGACGGATGGCTTGAGCATAGCTAGGTGAAGCCCGGCTAGTGTTTAATAAAAGAGCACGTATTTCTTTAATATTTTATTATGTATGCAGTATAATCTTTACAAAATATCCAATCGCATCATATTATATATATATACTTATATATTACACACACACACACACACACACACACACACACATATATATATATATTGTGGTGTCGTGGCACCACAACTAAACTTCATTGTTTGTGAGAGGTTGTTTTGAGAGAGGTCAAAGCCGTTAAGTTCTTTTATTACTCTCGTTACTTCGAATTATATACAAGTTATGTATAACACAGTTTCGTAGTGCATCTATTCGGCCTCATCAGACAATGAACATAATGCATTATCACTCACAATAGCAGGTCTGTCAAAACTTCATCTAGAAATGGCCTCCGGTGCTCTATCTCCGATCAGCACTTCCTCTGTCCATCTCTCGTCGTTCTCCAAAAATCTCTTCACCTTGCTAACATGTGCTCGACCTTTTTAAATACCTTTCGAATCTTGTTGAACCATCTAGATTTCGTTTCAGAAACTCCAGGAGGTTGAAAATCGAGACATTCCCATGCTGGTTAATGACATATGGTGTCCTTAATGGTGCTGCGGACTGGGACAGCGCTACCACATCCCTCCTTGCTAATGAAAAATAAATTTTAACCACTCTTTACTGCCGCTTCCGAGAATTGTCCAGGTGAGTCAAGTGGGGATTACAGCTACGTTACTACAATATATACACACATATTACACACCTTGACGTATAGATATGCCTACATACCTATATACATATATACCTATATACATATATACCTATATACATATATACAGATACTTACATACATAAATACATATACATACATGCTTACATACTACATACATATAGATATACCTACACGCACACGCACACACACACACACACACATATATATATATATATATATATATATATATATATATATATATACATACATATATATATATATATATATATATATATACACATATTAAACATGTCATTATGATTGCCTTCAAATTAAAAAAACTGATTTAAACAGCAAATTATACTTATAATTTTTAAATAGAAAATAAATATAAATAAAATCTATGTAATCTTTAATAGTACAATATCTTCTATATTTAGTTTAGGAGCATGATCAATTTTACATGATTTTTAAAAAGGGAGAATTTCTGTTTTAACGCTTTGACTTTAAAATTTAAAAAATTCATTGAACAGTAAATAAACAGGTCGCTTTCTTTTTAAATTTTAAATACATGATCTTGTTCGAAAAATAAATGATTCTAGAAATGGAATATAAACCAATAAATGTTCTGCTTTTTATCAGCACATATTCTCTAATATTCTTTGTTCGCCCATAAAAGTTAACGAATTTAACAAATTCTAAACCCATAGAAAATCTTATTTTATTTAATTTAATACAATATTTAGATTTAATTCAATAATAAGTTTTAAAAAGCAGTAATTTAGTCCTTTGTTGTCATCGCTAAATGCGATGCATGATGCTATAATTTAATCTCTAAATGGTAAAATATGTTTAAATTGAATTGATTATTCACAAAAGTTTGAATTTAATAATTTAGTACACACATTTTCTGAATATTTTAAGTGAATTCCTTCTTTATAATTTACACTTGGATGCCTACATTTATTATGTATTTTTAGCTTTGTAAATCTTATTATATGCTTTTTTTATGTTAATATATCAGAGTTTTGCTGCGCTATCTAAAAGAATTTATTTAATCAAAAGCTGTTTGTACTGATTAGCTTTAAATAAAAAAAGACAGCTAACTTAAAGTCTAAAACGATCACTTCGCATTACACATTGAAATAGAAAATTTACAGTTCTTATATATGCTATTCAATTATAATTTAATTTAATTATATTAATCGATTCTACTGTTCAAAAGATGCAAATACATTTCTTATCGATTTCCTTTGTATATTCTATTTTAGAATGTGGCTGTTTATAGCTGTTAATTTCAATTGTCAGATTTAAGAATGCATTTATTTCGATATTTGAGACATTCGCGAGCCTAATCCGTCAAGTTCACGCATTGAAAAATTTTGAAATTTAAGTGAGAAAGCACTTGATTGTCTCCCAAATTTTTACATTCATAATGAGGGAGGCGTGGTGGCACAGTAGGCAAAGGCAGCGGACCAGAGATCTGAACGTCTCTGGTTCGATGCCCGTCGCTGACAAATCCACCGCCGCGTACACTAATGGCGGCTGGTGCACGAAAATTATGTCGTGGCTGCAATGTCCTCCGAGTTTTCTAATTTACCTCTGGAGGTGCGAGGTTAAGTGAACCGATCTCGTCACTTGACTAGGGTGTAAATTACGGGACCGGCTTGTAGGGGGTAGTGCTGGCCACCTCTTAAGGCGACAATGGACCTTCAGATTGACAAAAATGTGTCCCAAAAACGATTTGGGAACGATTTCAGAAAATTATTCTGCAACTCATCTGATTTAAATTTTTAAAAAATAGTATGTTGATCTGATCATTATTCACCGAGTTATAAGTATTTTTTCAAACGTAAACAATGGAAATGTTACGTTAAATTAAAACTTTAAATGCTATTTTCTCAAAACAAGTTTTCATGTCGTTTCGGTAAGTTCAAAAAGTTACATGCGTCATAATTTTTCTTGAATTTTCATAAAACTTCATAAAATGATTATTTATATATGTTAGAATAAAACTTAGTAATAAATTCATTATACTATTTTAAAACATAAAATTTTTCAATAAAAAAAAAATTCTTTTTGATAAAATTTTTTCGAAAACGACCTATTTTTATCGATTTCTTTTCTAGTTTTTTATAAATATAACTGTAAAACTATATATAAAGCTAGATTAGAAAAGAAAATTAGATATCTGAGTCAAAAATTGATAAGCATGGAGCATTTTTAAATAGAGTAATTAACAAACTGATTTTAATTAATATCTTAATTAATTACATTTTGATTTTTTTTAATTTAGCATTTTTATCTCTAAACAACACTGTATAAGTATACAAAATTTCATAGCAATTGGTTGATAAATAAAAAAAAGTTTTTCATGGACCATTGTCGCCCTTGATGAATGGCCATCAGTCTCACGGTGTATATTCTGGCGAATGTCTAGCGACAAGTGCCGACGCGTTCGAAAGACGACAAAGATTCATAATGAATTTTCCAAATAACAACAAAATTTTTAGGGTCATCGAATATTAAGTAACTTTTTGTAAAGGCTTCTGTAAAGTAACTTTCTGTAAAGGAATCAAGTTATGTCCGTACTCTAATGTAAATCGTTGCATTAGTGCCATTCAAACGCACACTTGATGATAACGGTATATCGTTTAGTTTTGCTTTATCAAAAAAAGTTAAAATAAATAAGTCAATCAAATAATACAATAATTTCATTTATTGTTTCTCTCTAATCTAAAAAAAAGTAACTGGCGCCGCCGCCGCCGCTGTCAAAAGCTAGTCACGCTATCTCCTCCGAAACCGCTGGGGGTATGGGGTCGAGACCGATACCAATAGATGCAGAAAAATGCGGGGAAGAATATAAGACATGTCTCATCTTCGTCGGACTTTAAGTTTTTTTTTATTTTATGTTTTGTGGAAAAATATTGACTTTTTCGTGTTCAGATTATGATAACTCCCCAAAAATTAATCGTAGAATTTTGATCTTTTTACAATCTAAGACTACAGACATTTCTCCTTCAAACAAGACCTCATTTGTTTAAAAATAATTTAAAACAGACTAATATTTTCATCAAAATATTAAACCCACTTTTTCGAGAAATATCGTCACATATGTGGATGTAATATCGATGCTCATTTTTACTAATTATTCTAAATATTTGAATTTTATTCTTTTAATTCTTATTATATTTTTTATTTTACTTATCTGAAGAGGGCTTAAGTTTTATTTTACTGCTGAGCACATATTTTCTGATGTACATATCTTGCTACTGGAGGTAAAGTCGTAAGACCATGGCATTCCAACAAACGCAATATACCTTGCCCTTGACCCTAACAGAGGAGCGAGAGTAGCGAGCCTAGGGGCGAATCCCCTAGTAGTAAAAAATAATTAATGACTGAATTGGATGGTTACTTATTTTTTCACTTGCAAATTCCCTACGTCACACCAAAGTTGTAATAATAATATTAACGGTGACTCAAACGATAGTCTATTATAGATTGTATATCTTGTACAATCTATAATATGGTACATATAATGCAACATATATATATATATATATATATATATATATATATATATATATATGTCAGAACTTAAGTGGGAAAAGAATGATTATTAAATTTAAAGGGGGCTTGGGAATTAAATTATATTCGTGGCGTAATTCACCTCTAATTGTCCGTATTTCAAGACGCGAATTGGATTTCAAGAAGCCAAGATTATATAATGAAATTCCCCTTTTCATTATATAATCTTGGCGCGTCTGTGGTTTGAGAGTTCGAAGACGAAATTTTATATAATTCTCCTTGAAAGATGTCTAGTTTGGACTCTGCGCATGTGCAGGGAGAGTTGGCGCGAGGAGCTGACCGCGAATTTTGGAGAACGCGGGATAAAAGTCGATGCTGTCGGATGTGTATTTCGCCGCGTCCCTAAATTCAAATGGCGAATAGTAAGCATGCTGCTTGGAGCATTGGTGCTATGAAGATTAATAAACTAAATTAGTTTCAATAATAGACTTATTTTCATTTATACCACTCACCACCAGTATTAAGATGATGACTGTAAATTAATGTGAGAACAGGCAAACCAAACGCCTGTCATATATATATATAATATTAAAAATCCCATAACTCTTTTAAATTCTAATTTAATCTAAATTTCCTTGGGCGTTCGAGCTAATTTCGCTTTTGATTCTAAGTTCTAAATTTCCTTGGGCGAAAAATCTTAAGATGGCGTCCTTTTTCCAAAATGTGTAGCGTGGGTACCTAAATTAAACACTACTGAACAATATCACGTCACTTTTAAGCATTAACCAATTAGACACCACTACAAAGATCACATGACGAGATAGTCTATATAAGACCCTGCACCATGTAGGTGTTGGGACTCATCGATATTCTGTTGCCAAGTAAACATGTAATCTTCAGAGTGAATAAAGGTGTTTTTAGAATTGCGGTATGATGCGTGTGTCCGAGGTTGGAGATGCTGCGGGAACTGATTTTTAAACTACCGTGATGCACGGCCGGGCGACAATTTCATCCATTTCGCCCTCAAGTAGATGAAGCAAGGATTTTAACTAACGAAATATCATCCACTCCACCTTCGTTCCTCGCTCCGCGTCCGTGTCGTCACATATATACGAGGGTTATTCGGAAAAAAAGGTCCGAATCGTCGTAGCTAATCGAATGTCGCGCAAACATTGAAACGCGCATGCGTACCAACTCCCAGCATGCCTTGCTCGTCAAACGACGCCATTTACATTGGTATTGTTGCAGTGTGCTAAGTACAGTGCTACTTCAAAATGTTTAAAACAATCGATCAGCCCGCCGACTGTGAAATACGGTCAGTGATTCGGTTTTCGACAGCAAAGAACGTTTCAGCAGCGGAAATTCATAGACAGATAAGCGACATGTATGGCCCAAATGCGATGAGTAGCAGCAAAGTGCGTAAGTGGGTGAGAGCTTTCAAGGACGGACGGGAAAATGTTCATAATGAACCCTTTTCAGGTCGACCATCAGTGATCACAGATGATTTGGTCAATGACGTGGATGAAAAGACTCGTAAAGACCGGCGATTCACAATTTCAACTTTAGCATTGGAATTTCCGAATGTGGGTAGAACAACTTTGTACAAAATCGCTTCCGAAAAGTTGAAATTTCGCAAATTGTGCGCACGTTGGGTTCCCAGGCTGCTTACTGAGGAACACAAACTGAAAAGAATGGCTTGTGCTCTTGATTTTTTGGATCGATATCATAAAGAAGGTGATCAATTTTTAGAGAAGATTGTCACAGGGGACGAAACGTGGGTTTCTCACAGAACCCTAGAGTCTAAACGTCACCCAATGGAATGGAGTCACACAACATCACCAGTCAGAGTCAAGGCCAAGCAGACAATCTTAACACGCAAGGTCATGGCAACCGTGTTTTGGGATAGACATGGGGTCTTGTTAGACGAGTTTATGCAGCAAGGAACAATAATAAATGCAGCCGCTTACTGCCCTACCCTAACTAAACATAGACGTGCAATACAGAATAAGCGGTCTTCTAACGTCTGGAGTTTTGTTGCTGCATGACAATGCCACACCCCATTCTACCATTCACACCCAAAATTTGATCAGATCCTTTGGATGGGAAAGATTGACCAACCGCCGTACAGTCCAGACATGGCGCCGAGTGATTTTCACTTATTCCGCTACCTAAAAGAGTTTGTCAGCGGCAAGAGATTAGCCACAGATGACGAGGGGAAAGAAGCAGTTCAAGACTGGTTATCCTCACAGGCGGCAGACGTCTACGACTTAGGCATACAGAAGCTTGTAGAACGTCATGACAAATGTTTAAACAAATATGTAAACTATGTAGAAAAATAGAGACACATGTAAGGAATAAAGTTTTTTTGAAAAAATCTGTAATGTTTTCTATTTTTTAAGTAAACGGACCTTTGTTTCCGAATAATCCTCGTATATATACTAGATAGTACCCGTCGAAACTTGAAGGTAAATAATTGAACAGTTCCAATAAAAAAGAGGTTTATAACCTTGTTAAAATATTAGAAATTTTTATAGACTATTACTTGTTTTTCAATCCGATGTTATAATTAAAAGTGTTGTTATAATCCGACTTTATAATTAAAAAAAAGTCTTTCTTCATGGAAAAAAAAAGCATGCTTACCGCTGATTTTTCAATACGTCTTGCACAATGTAACTAATATGCTATGTATACAATCTAACTAATATGCTATAAATATGCTATGTATAAATATGTTAAGCAAAAATAAAATATATAAACTAAAGAAAATCAGATTAAAAAATCATACAAATTACTCACGTGCAAAATTTTTTTGCAGTCTCTTTCAATAAATAAGAATAAATTAAAATTTAACAATCTAATTCAATCATAGTATTTCAATTTAATATAAATATATTATATATTCATGTATTACGCTATATACATGTATAAATATGCTATCTATAAATATGTTAAGCAAAAATAAAATATATAAACTAAAGAAAATCAGATAAAAAATCATACAAATTACTCACGTGCAAAAATACAATAATAAACAGAAATTAAAAACACTGTCATCGTAATAGAATGCCTTACGAAAAATCGGTATGAACAAAAGAACAATTTTAAGCAAATGAATATTCAATTAAACACAGTTAAAATGTTAAACTCAGTTACTTAGCTTGAAATTTACATCCAAATATAATCATTCAGACATTACGAAATTAAAAAAAAAAAAAAAAAAAAAAAAAAAAAAAAAAGGCTGGCCGATATGTTACGTGACAACGTTTAAATAAGAAATCGAATAAAATACAAACCGTTATAAAAGTACTATTGAAAGTAAATATTAAACAGAAATTGAAGCACTATCATCGAATAGAACGCTTTACGAAAAATCACATGAAAGCCACATGTGTGCACATGAAAGACACGTGTGTTGGCATTTTAGAAATATTCATTTCTAGTGTAAACAGTTTTGAACATATCACTACGCAAGCGTCGAGTTTGCAACTTTCCGAAAATACTAAGTTTGACATTATTGTAATATCTGGTTAAAATATATATATTATATGGTTAAAATATAAATATATATATTAAAATAATATTATAATGAAAATCTGTTTTATTGTGAATAAGATTCTCTGATTCAATTTTTCTTAAATTAACGACGATGAATGAATCACGGTGAATTAATGACTCACTTGTGTTTACATTTTTAAGTTATGAGTAAACAAAATGAATACTTGTATTACAGCCGTCTAAAAATCGAAATAAAGTTGATTTGTGTCGATATTACGTTCTTTTAATTAAAATTATTTGGATTTAGATAGCAAATAATCTTTTTGAATTTTACTTTTAACTTGTTAAGCCTAACTCATAAAATAAAATGGATGCCATAGGCTGATATATTTATGAAGCGGTCGCTCCGGAAGCGTTACATGGCAGATACATAAACAGAACACGCCAACTATTAGGAGAATATATATATATATATATATATAAACAGTGGCGCACCCGGGGGATGGGCCAAGGGGCCCTGGCCCCCTCCAAAGAAATAGAAATTGCATTATGAATATTGAATTTGCATTATAAATATTTTTATCCGTTCAACTCATCCCTCTCCAAGATTAAATTCTGGGTGCGTTAGTATATATATATATATATATATATATATATACCGGGTGGCCATAATTAAACTGACAGTGCTCACAGTGTTCTGTAGCACGATCTATTTGCGAGAATGACGCCACATTTTGTAGGAAGATTAAACAAGACGGGGGACGAAGGATTCCGCGAAAAAATAAATTAGTTCCAAAAGTCACCGCTAGGGGAATATTTGGCGCTGTGTAATAGAAAATAGAGTGTTAACAAATGCAAATTAATACGGAATAAAATTACCTTTTATTATGCACATTTTCTTATTTAGTTCAAGTGCAATATGGCAACACTTTTAAAAAAGCGTAAAATCTACATAAACACCGATAAAGTCTCGTGATCTGCAATATCACGTACGCTGAGCAGAAGAAGAAGTTCTTTATTCAAATTTCACGTTACATCCATTGGCACAGTGCCAGCTGCTTGGGTTTTAAAAGGCAATTTGTTACGTTTCGAATCAATCGGATTGAAAGTTTATGTGCAATGTCTCCTTCTTTAGTCGAGCTTGCGTTAGTGGTCAAATTCTTTTACCTCAGCCAGTGCAACGCGTCAGCCACTCTTCGTGCTTTTAGAACGCACAAAAAAATGCGTAAAGGTAACGGTCCTGTGTCAGTTAATGGGCTAAAAGCAATGGTTGCGACGTTTGAGAAAACAGGTTCTCTGAATGTTCAGTCAGGCAGAGGACGAAAACCTGTACCACAGGATACAATCGAAGAAGTTGCCACGGCGATTGTCGACAGAGGACCAGACAATATTGCTGCCACCTCTAGCGCTCGTGGATTAGCTCGGAATATGAATATGCCTTACAGTACGGTATGGAAAATCTTACGAAAGATTATCAACTTCTATCCGTACAAGATCAGCCGTGTACAGGAGTTACTGTACCCCGACCATGATAAGCGATTGACTTTTGCTCTCACCTTTCTTGCCAGAATGGAGGTGGATGATGCTTGTCTGTGGAAAATCTTCTGGGGAGACGAGGCCCACTTTTACCTGCATAGAACTGTGAATACCCAGAACTGCCGAATTTGGGATGAGAAATCACCACATGCAGTAACAGAAATTCCCTTACATTCGCCAAAGGTAACTGTTTGGTGTGGGTTCACAGCGGAATTTATCGTAGGTCCATTCTTCTATGAGAACATTACCCCGACAGGACCGGAAATCTGTTCTGTTACCGGAGAGAAATATCGCCACATGTTGAACAGCTTTGTCATTCCGGCACTTCAGCAAAGACAATGCCTGGGGGAAATCCTTTTCATGCAAGATGGAGCCCCTCCACACGTTGCTGTACGGGTGCAACAGCTGCTACGACAGAAATTCACAACAGAAAGAGTCATTAGCCGCTACTTTCCAACTGCATGGCCACCTCGGTCGCCTGATCTTACCCCATGCGACTTCTGGCTATGGGGTTACCTTAAGTCCAAGGTCAATCAAGGAGTGGTCCAGGACCTTGCTACGTTGAAGGATAACATATCACGGACTGTACGGGAGATTCCTGCAGACATGTTACTTTCTGCTGTTGTGCATACTGTGCACAGAATGCAATATGTGGTCCACAACAACGGCAGCCACATTGAACCTCATTTGAATGCAAAATAAAAGGTAATTTCCGTATTGATTTGCATTTGTTAACACTCTATTTTCTATTACACAGCTCCAAATTTTCCCCTAGCGGTGACTTTTGGAACTAATTTATTTTTTCGCGGAATCCTTCGTCCCCCGTCTTGTTTAATCTTCCTACAAAATGTGGCGTCATTCTCGCAAATAGATCGCGCTACAGAACACTGTGAGCACTGTCAGTTTAATTATGGTCACCCGGTATATATATATATATATATATATTAGAATATGCAAATGAAATGTAGAGAAACCTTCTAGTCATAAAAATAACTACCTAATTTTTCAAATTTTTAGGAGTATTTATTTACCCTTTGATGTAGAAATGAAATGAAACTCTATAAGTCTAAAACATATTATTTAATATATATGATAGAAATATTCATGTAAGCTTTACCAAAAAGAACAGCAGAATAATTTTATTGCCATAATATAACTTGTAAGTGCACCAGAAGAGAATTTAACCGCCCCCATTTCTCGTCTCACAGACGACAGTGTGGACAGGAAGTTAGAATGATAGTTTACAATGATATTATTATAAACAAATAACATTCCAGTTGTTTACAAATGTCAAGGAATTATCACTATCTTTATACATCGTAAATAAGAATTTAGTTCGTCATTGACATACTAAATTTTTGAGAGGAAGATCCTCCGATCCGGTTTTTGGTGGCTTCTGTGATAACGAAGTTTGGAGAAGGAGAACTAACTCTGAAATTTATAGGTTATTCAGAGAACCGGACATTCTGAAATATCATAAAATCCAACGCATGAAATGAGCCGGACACATTTTAAGAATGAATGATCACCGAACGACTAAAAGAATCTTTCTGGCGATGCCAACAGGAGTCAGAAGAAGAGGCGGACCCAGACTGAGGTGGGCGGACTGAGGGCTACACGCCTTCAAAGTGAATTTGTCTCAATCAATGTCAGAGACTGGAAAGCTGTGGCGCACAGAAGGAAGGGCTGGTTCTGTCTATTTCAGAAAGCCAGGGTCCAACCAGGACTGTCGAGCTATTGATGAATGAATGAATGAATTGACATACTAAACATACTTCAGCTGCATTTAAAACTGTGTCTAATACATTAAAATTTCATTACTAGTGGTATTTGAAAAGAGGGTGAAATACGGCATTGTAAGTAAATTAAAGATGCATAAAGACATATATCCAAAATTTACATCAAATATCTTTGACAAAAACTTACTAAAGATGCATATACTGGATTCTTGTTTAAAATAGTAAAAAATTATTTCAATAATACTTTACATTGCCATGTAAACGTGTTACCTACAAATTTAAAAGAGTATAATTATTTATAACAATTCTCATTTTTTTTCTTCAGAATTCTGAGACACCTTCCATTGTTGAAGTTAAAAATGTTTGCAGTTTGTTAGTAAAGTTTATTTTAAAGTATAATTTGTACAGGTTATAACTAAAAAAATCCAACAGAGCTAGATAATATTAGGAAGTATGTAGACAAAAAACGAACAGAAAACAAGCACTCAGGGCTACACGCATCAAAGGCAAGATTCTGTAGTAGTGCCAGAACTAAACCAGAAATCGACGTAACCGACTGGTCTCGTAATCAGGGAGCCTTACTATATCAGTTGCCTCAAGAGGAACTTTCTGAATAGGATGCAGGTATGACCAAAATACATCCCAAGGCCCCTAGATCCCCATTGAAACAGAAAGTCAAAAGAAAATAAAAAGACACGAACAACTTAGACTAAGGGATCAACGTACCATATATGCAAGTACACATACAATCCTAAAGAAAAGACTAATGCAAAGGTGCACACATACCCTAATTCAGTGAGTGACGGTTATAGTGAAACAGCATCCAGGTACAGGTTACTAATACAGTAATATTAAGAAAATACCTAAAATATAAATATTTATCATTAGCAATAAATGAAAAACATTATGGATTACTTAAAATAAAATTAATTTCATTTCGGTTTTTAGGGAACACAAAAATAAAAATAATGTTTATTTATTTGAAAGATCATAAATATCTAACAAACACGGCTTAAATTGCAGTCCCTTTATATTAATCTTCGAATCATCAATAAAATTGGACAATTACTACTAAACAAAATTTCAAGGGAATGCTTAGAATTTATGCTGTAAAAAATGCAGAAAAACAGGACACAAAATCTTTTATACTTGATTTTACTAATTTAAAAGAATTATGGAGATTTATTTCCTTCGCTTAAATATTCAGTAGTTGCGTTTATGCTTACAAACTGTTTTATTCAATATTTGCTGATTACATAAAATTTTTTAGGGAATTCACGGTACCATCGAAAGTGAATTCGTGGAAATTGTTGAGTCTGCAGACGTTTCAAGTTTTGTAAGGTAATTTTAATAAAAAATATCTTTCAAATTTTTCTATTTATACATTCAGGTGACATTAACATATTTATAAATGATTTTAATTGCTTATTTTTTTAACCGATTTGTAGCGATATATTTTGATTGCAAATATACTTGTGTACGGAAGCACAAATTAGACGCACCTTTAAACAATAATTTATATCTTTTTCGGAACAGCTTCCCTTTTGTCCCGGTTGCTCGCCAAGCCAATTTTTTCACGCCAACCTTTATATAACCACTTTACCGGAAGGGTATGTAAAAAAATATTTACATGTGATTTATAATTTTATTTTGTGTGAATCTGTTTACCTTTTCCCCAGTTGCAAGAATGAATTCCATCAAGTAATGGAAATCAACCCGTGTGGCACGGTCCCCCCTGGGAAGACGTGCGGGGCGAGAAGGGTTTGCATAGGGTGCGTAATCATGAAAGATTAAAAATCGCTGTTTTAAAGGAATCCAGACATTCCTGGTTTCCATTTTACTTGAAAATTAGATTTAGATTACTTTATAATAAAATTGACGAGATTCCAAGCACAATTATACTTATATGTTATTTCTAATTATTTTTTCTGATATTTATTTTTTATCTTTCCTCCTCCCCCCCCCCCTCCAGAAGCAAAAAGGAATTCTTGAAAATTAATACATCTGTTTTACAAATGTTTGAAAAGGGATCACGCGAGATTCATGTTTGCTAATTATTTAATTTTATTGAAATTCTTGCAAAAGGCATATTCGTTGTCAAAAAGAAGAAAAAATTCGAACTTCGCCCTCTTTTCTCAGTAGTATAGGATTGAATTTCGATATAAGTTCTAATCCCATAAATTTAAGTTTTCGCAACTGCAGTACTGTTTGTATTAAAAGAATTACACGTCACCTGAATTTAAGAAGAAAATCCTGTTTACTTAATTATGTTTAATGTTGGTTTTATTTCAAAGGATGTTTTGAAATTATTTGAATTCCACTTCACTCCTACAATTTGTAATCATATAAAATTTAAAACCATGAAACGTGTATGAAAATTAAAGTCTAAAATTATGAATAAATGATTCGTCCATAGGAGTATAACATATAAAAAATGCAAATAAATATCAAAAAAGTGAATACGACAGTGTACATTAAATCTAATGGTTGCATTTCATGAACATTTGTTTAGTGGCTATATATCTTGCTGTTACATTATCATTATTATTTCATTCATATTTTTGGGGCTGATGGAAATCACGAACAGGTTAATGAACCCTAGATTGTGGCTGAATCTTCAGTAAGTATCGTGATTAATACAATATTTAAATGTGGATGCATCCGTTAAAAAAATGTTCAGTAAACATGTCATTTGTGTGATCAAATGGTTGTGTGGTTAAGATGAGTTTCGAATTGGAAGCGAATTGGTAGATCTACCAAAGTTTCTGAGACGTTTTAAACCCATTAAATGACAAAACAATATTATGAAAACTGTTAAATTGTCTTAAAAATACAACTCTCTTATCACATTCAACATGTATTTAAACTACTTAGGCTGTTCTTTAAATCTTAGGGCGTGTTTATAAATACATATAAACACGCCCTAAGATAACTGATGATTTAACTTATAAGGATAATAATGCATTAATTTGATATCAAAATCGGATTCATAAGATGTTATCAATACTTATTATTATATTAATAATCATAGGAATGCAACAGTTTGAAGCTTTGAAAAAGTTAATTAATTTGATTTCTCAACAAAATATGTTTTTCAATTTTTTTTAAATATAATTATTGCTAAAATATTCAACCTGTCTCCTTCAGCATCGAAAACGTAAAGGGTATAAAAGAGTAAGGAAATTCTTCAATTCGCTTTCCTGTTTTGGGAAGGTAAGTTTCGTCTTTATACATCTGAACATCAATCACAATTTTAAAATATAACTATCTTTAGCCGTAAAATACATACGTTAAATTCTGACCACTTTTTGGATAGAATATTTGGTTTGCTTAAAAAATAGGTAAGACAGCTAAAAGTAGTGAGACCAAAGATAGAAAATTTAGCAGTATTTAATTTCTTTTTATGAAAATATCTTCCTCAAAAGTTACAGAATGTAAATTTTTTGTCAATAATTTCAAGCAATCATTGTTTGAATTAGAAAGCGAACATATTTCACAAGAAGTTTTATAAAAAATATTAATTCCATAAAAATCACACAAATATTCTTATAATTTTCAGTAATTTAAAGTTGTAAACAGTTTACGAAAAGCATTTTCAAAGTTTTAGTATGTTAGATTACTCAGTCTAAAGCTTTTTTTGTTTTTCGTAATTTATACATACCTTAAAATTTATACATTCTTATATTCACGGCTTAGCGCAACAAATATATAAAATGTATAATATATTAGTTAAAAAGAAATACAAGATCTCAAATTGTTTCATATTTAGTGTAGTGTAATACAGGGTGTCCGGGCTAAAAGTATCCAAAAGTTACATCTAATTTTTACGGAAATACCCATTAGAATTTTTAAAAAAATATTTAAATAGAAAGAACATCTTATCAAGTTTTAATGCCAATTGAAATCCAGCCTACAGACAGACGTTAACTCCACCCCCACCAGCGAATAACTAGAAGATACAGGAGACATCCAATCAGAACTGCTCTTTTCACCATCCAAAGTTCTGACCAGAAGACTCATTGCTTCACTTTCTGTGTTGCATTTTCCTGAACTTTTGACGATTCTCGACGAACTTTCTTTCCATTTTCTGTGGCATTTCAGCTCTCCGATGGCACAACTATGAAACATCTGTGCTTGAAGGCACTGGCCTAGGCAAGACAGTTAGACATTTGATCCTATGGTCCTATGGTCAAGTTTTAATATCAATAGATTTCAAGATTAGGAACGCACGTAAGTGACATCATTGGTACGTTTTTCTTCGTAGATTGCACTGTTACGGGGCACGTTTATCTTGATATGCTGGAAAACATTGTTGTTCCACAAATTCCAACGGGTTTCCTATTCCAACAGGATGGCGCTCCACCACACTATCCCGGAGATGTTGCCGCGTTTTTGAATATAGCATTTCCTGGAAGTTCAATTGGAAGAGGGGACCCAATCACCTCGCCGCCAAGGTCTCCGGATTGGACTCCATTAGACTTTTTTGCTTGGAGATTCATTAAATCCGTGATGCATAAACAAAAAATTGAAACGGTTGATGAGTTGAAGAAGCGTATCATTCAAGTAATTCGTTTAATAACTCCTGATATGCTACGAAGAGAATTGGATTACCGTTTAGACGTTTGTCGTGCTACAAACGGTGCACACATCGCAATCTATTGATATTAAAAGTTGGTGAGGTGTTCTTTCTGATTAAATAATTTTTTTCCTAGTGGGTAGTTGCGTAAAAATAAGCCATAACTTTTGGATACTTTTAGCCCGGACACCCTGCATATAAACTAATTTATAATTCATAGGTTGGAGGTATGTAATGGTGCTCATCAGACTGTATTTTTTAAATAAGGATATAATGTTTGAAATAAAAGTCAATTGGATATTTCATCGAGTACATTTGACTACAATTTTTAACAAAGCATTAAGTCTTGCGCGTGGCGTCATGCTGTTTTGCATGAAAACAGCATGTCGTACTCAAGATTAATAAGAAATAATATGAAATAACCAGCATCCGTTTTCTTTTCATTTGTAAACACTGAAAATAACTTGATCAGATACTAGTTACAGATTATCTTTTTCAGCACGAAGACTGAACGCAACTATTTTTCTACAGCCACCTCTCTTCACTTCCATAACCACTTGCACGTTCCCGAAATAGCATGTGCTTTTGATAAAAATAAAGTAGTCAACAATAGCTGTACGGACATCTAAAACAATAGAAAAATTTTTTTTTAAATAGTTCCAACTAACCCGTTGGTTCCTTTTTTTTATTCTTGTGATGTCAGGCGACGCCATTCGTATTGCGTAACGCTTCTTTCAGCAGGTTAGTGACGCGCCTGTACATAGAGTTCAAAGTACAAAGAAGAAGGGTAGAGAGAGGGAGACAGTCCTGCGTAGGCGGTGGGGAAGCGAGAAGGTCTTGTGGAGCCTGCCTCGGAAGTTGTTTAGTGAGCGTAGTAGCCATTTAGACTGGCTTTATATACTTTCGTTCGTGGCATGATATGTTTTACGGTGTGTGTTACGTGTCATATAAGTGTATAGTTAAGAAATCTCAGGTGTTGAAATCGTCATGTAATAAACCTGTTTTTGTGTGAACCCTGGATTTGATAATTTGTGACGCAGTGTGATTATTCAGCGTTTGGATGCATGACAATTCTGTTCCAAGTTTCTTACTAAAGCTGAAATTTTACGTTCCTACAACGTTGTAAACATTAATATTTGCTGTGGCGAATTCTAAAAAAGGCTCTTTTCTAGAAACTGTCTAACAAAAAGTATTTAATAGTCAGCCCTGACCCTGTCATTTTTCTGCCAAAGAAAAACTTATATATATATATATATATATATATATATATATATATATATATATATATATATATATATATATATATATATATATATATATGTATGTCAGAATTTAAGTGGGGAAAGAATGATTACTCTAAATTTAAAGGGGGATTAGTAATTAATTTATTGTCGTGGCGGAATTCGCCACTATTCTCATATCTTATTTCGAAATGCATCGAGAATAATCGGTGAAATTCCCTTTGGATTGATTGATATCCGTAGTCACGCCCATGATTCAACTCCGGTGCATACGTCACAGAGCTCTTGTGGGCATGCGCGATGACTTTAGATGGCAAAAAACAATAGCGTTTAATCAGACGGCGGGAAATTCTTAATTGAGACGGTCACGCGTCGCGCGGAGAGCTTGATGACTCTTCGATTTAATTTATCAGATTGAATCAGGTAGCTTTAGATTTTGGAAATAAACGATGTTAGATATATTAATTGTAGTTCTTTGCCACCGGGATTTTAATTCATTGACTGCTATAACTTTAATAACTAGGTAAAGTTAGATCAAGAAGGAGTAAGTTTGGATTTAAGCCGACGTAATGGGAAGGGCAAGTAGCATGCGTGTCATATATATATATAAGATGGGATCACAAAATGGAATAAGCAAAACTTCCGACAAAACATAAGAGCCCCATCTTGCAATATCATCACCAAGCTTCCAGGAAATATTCGTATAGCTAAAAATCTGTCTTCTAGATGCTTGGCAGATTTTACTTGATGATACAATTTTGTGCAACGTTGTAAATTTAACGAGTATCTACGCTGATAGCATAGCCAGTAATTTTCAAAGCGATCACGATGCTATAAAAAACTACTCTGGCTGAAATCAAAGAAAGAAAATCAAAAACCATTTGTGCCAGATGTGAAAAAAATGTCTGCAACGGACATGCTTTTACTGTATGTAAATTATGTTATTAAATGGGAAGTCAATAATATTTTTTTCTGCAATTGTTGTCTAAAATTTTGTTATTTCTATTAATATCCCTCTATGTATAGAGGGAACTGGCTTTAAAAGTCACCCGAAGTTCACAATCCAGTAACAAGTTCCAGGGTTGGAATAGCGCTTTCGTGGGATACGAATATCTTAGACCGTGCCGGTCTCAATACAGGCGAGTTAAACGCTGAACTATCGGAACTCTCTTGGTTCCTAAAAATTGAAATGTCCGAGAACTTAAATGGGTCGGCACGAAGCCTCTAGAGCGGCTACTCTGACGATAAAATATCTCCGAGATGGAGTTTCGCTTTCGGTATCAAGGACCTCTGAGAAGGGACTGGGCTGAGATTTTAACCCACGTCTGAGTCTGAATCTTGATCTTTTTCTCTCCGCTAACTCGAATGTTCGCGCTTCAAGCCTCTTGGCGAGACTTAACCTTCGATTGGTCGGACGTCCGCTGTGACGTCAGGTTCTCTCCCCTGATTTGTTTCGTCGATGGAGCCACAATGTCGGGTATTTCAAAGTTATCGTTCTACACGGGCGTTGCTTGGGCGACTGTCTGGGAAGACGATTTATTGAGAGGTCCTTAACGGAACCTCACAATATATATATATATATATATATATATATATATATATATATATATATATATATACAGGGCGAGATTTGAGGCGGAACGCGCCGGAACGGCGTTCCGGTACCTCTCTTTTGGTACCCCTCATTGTCAATAATTTAGAATCCCCCCCCACACACACACGCCCCTGAAGGTTACCGTTCCGGCACCTCAATTTCTAGAAATCTAGCACTGTATATATATATATATATATATATATATATATACTGCTGGCCACCCAAATGGCAACACCAAGAAAGACAAGAGATATCACAACAAAATTTATTTTGTAGATAACATGTTGACCAAGTATCAAATGATTAAATTTATTATAGACTTCTGTGAAGTGTGACTCCTGCCAAAATCAGTTGCCAGAGTAGCCGCCATTGTTGGAGATCACCGCTGCCACATGCCTCGGCATTGATTCAAAGAGACTTTGGATGAGTTCTTGGAGTACAGCAGACAAAGCAGCTTCCACACGTTGCCAAAGTTGATCTGCTGTGGCAGCTAGGGATGGAATCTGGGTCAATCGTAGAGCAACCATGGACCACATGTTTTCTATCGGCGAAAGATCCGGAGAGCGAGGCGGCCAGGGAAGCAATTCAATCTGGCGATTGACGAAGAACCGTTGGACAATGCGTGCCACGTGTGGTCGCGCAATTTCCTGTTGAAATATGGCTGTGGGCAAGCCCTGAAGGTAAGGAAGGACAACTGGCTCCAACACCTCGGAGATGTAGCGCTGGCTGTTTAAAGTACCGGCAATGCGTACTAGAGGTGTGCGAGAGTGATATCCAATACCGCCCCATACCATAATATCCGGTGCAGGACCAGTGTGGCGGTGCATAACGCAGCTGTTCAGCATCCTCTATTCACGGTGTCTCCAGACTCGAATGCGACCATCGTGGTGTTGCAGACAGAGCCTTAAATAGCGCTTTGAAGTGGCGCCACAGGCGCGCGTGATGTGCGTCTGCGCTGAAATTCTAATCATTTGCATATCTTACCTCCGCTAATGCATGTTGTAAATTTCATGTTATTTGCATGTTTTCTTCAGAATGTTGCATTTACAGTGTCCAGCAGTGCATATATATATATATATATAAATATATGTGTGTGTGTGTGTGTGACAAGCGTCGTTTCACGCCTTTCATTATTGAAGGGGTTACGGTCTTATATAATCCTGAAAGTAAAATGCAGCGTGACGGTAACTAAATGCACAGCTAAATAAATACATCGTCAGTCACTTAATTTCCTTTATTTAATCAAACTTCACGAAAACCACTTCTCCATGACTTCGGAAACCTGGCCCCCACGGCCATCTCAAAATTACGGAGTGCCCTCGTATGCGTCTATCACACTGGTTTCGTTTCCCGCTCTGCCTATTCTTTTCCCACTACATCGAACTAGGGCCTATTCACATAGGGGTTCGTTGCGTACGGTTAAGGGAAAGATGAAGTTGAGACGAAAATTAACCAATCATAGGGGTTAAAATTTTTATTGCTAATCGTTTGGAGGTTTGTCATTGGTTAAATATAATTCAATACTTTAACGCTCCCCAACGGACTCCTATGTGAACGGGCCCTAATTCGCGCTAAATTCGCATATAGATTGTTCGAGAAGAAAATCAAGCTGAGCTCATCAATTTTCAAAGTAGTCCTTTCCCACTAATGTCTTCAAGGTTGCTCAATTCTATTAATAGCTCCTACGGCGTTCGTTTCTTGTCTACTCTCGCTTGTCTTATTAAATTTGAATACTGACATTTGATGCCTTAAAAATCAGATCTGCTCTGAAAACCCCCTTTAAATTCTTTTAATTTTTCTACCCTCTCAAAAAATCCTTTAGACAAACACGCACACACACACACACACACACACACACACACACACATATATATATATATATATATATATATATATATATATATATATATATATATATATATATATATATATATATATATATATATATATATATACAGTACTGGCCAGAATGGATGACTCATTTTTTTCCCCATTCATAGTGACATATTGGCTCCAGATGTTCGTTTTGGCTGGCTGCCAAAGTGCAGGTGTTCTTGCTTGGCATTTCGTTAGTTCATTAGTTGTGTTCGCCGTGTGTTGACATACAAATTTTTGCAGAAGGGTGAAATAATATAAAAATGCCTGGTAAAAGAATTTCACGCTAAATGCATGGAAAAATAAAGATTCTGAGCTAAGAAGGTTATTGTACTCGGGAAATTGTTGCCAGATTACAATTGGCACAAAAGACAGTTTCCAGGTCTAAAAGTAATTTCAAAACAACCGGAAATTATGGATATTCAAAGCCAAAAGGTCGTCCCAAGAGTACAAGCAAGCGCATGGATGTGTCCATAATTTTGGCAGCGAAGAAGTCACCCAGAAAATCAGCGAAAGCAATCTATGCTGCTTTACCAAAAGATGTTAATATCACTAGCCAAAGGACAATCCGCAGGAGGCTATTCAATGCCAATTTAAAGTCCTACAAGCCTGCTAAAAAGCCTAAATTGTCTCCCAAAAACATTGCTGACCGACTGACATTTTGTAAAATGTATCAGGATTGGACTGTGGAGCAATGGAAACATGTGATGTTTTCAGACGAGACTCAAGTATAGCAGTTTTATGCATTTTGTAGAAACATACTACGGCCTCCCAATAAAAGAGACTGTCAACGCTACATTATTCCCACCGTGAAGCATGCTGCAAAACTCATGATCTGGGGAGCCATTTGTGCCAAAGGAAGATGTGGATTGTGGTTCATGCCTGAAGACACATCAATTAATGGAACTGTTTATCTCGATGTGCTAAAAGAGAAGTTACCACCGTTTATGAATATCAACCAGTGCACACACTTCCAACATGATGTAGCACCTTGCCACCAGACAAAATCTGTTAAGATATGAATTGCAAAGCAGGGGTTTCAGATCCTTGGGCCGTGGCCCGGAAATTCCCCGGATCTAAACCCAATCGAGAACTGTTGGGTAATTTTAAAGCACAAAGTTGCTGAGCGCAACCCCACTTCACTTTCGGACTTAAGGGAAACTATAAAACAAGTGTGGATTACAGAAATTATACCAGACTACTGCGAAAAATTATGTATTTCCATGCCTGATCGTATCCAAGCTGTATTGGAAAAAAAAGGTTTCCACGCCAAATATTGAACCCTTTCTCAATTATGTATGTATACTGTGCTTATATAACTAAAATTAATAATTCCCATAAACTAAATACTTAGTTAAATGCAATTATTCTTGTGCATTCATAAACATCACAGTTTTTTGTGGTGAGTCATCCATTCTGGCCAGTACTGTATATATATATATATATATATATATATATTCACTACCAAGTTCCGCATATATGAATAACAAAGAAACAATAAAAATAGCATTTTTATACGCAAGGAGAGATAGGAGATCGTTTCTGTTTCATTTCATCGTTTCACCGCATTTCCATCTTTGCATTCAGATGCAGTCTATGAACTTTAAAATTCAATTATCAAGAATTTTTTCTGTTTAATGGTTGTCGTGTCTTCCGCGTCAACTCCTGTTTTTTTTTGTCCCTGTACTTTCCTCTCAATAAAGCAGGGGGGTAGGGCAATGACCCCGGCTCGATAAGGGATTGTTGACGGTGCCCCGAGCAGAATTCAGGGGGACGTGTGATAGAGTGCTTGTGCCCACGAGAGAGCAGTGCGTGGGTGTATAGACCCCAGAGAAAGCATTGGCGTTTTGATGTTTGATAGCAGTCATAGGGAGATGAAGTAGTTAATTGTATATAGGAGTGTAAAATAAGTTCTGTGGATAACTGAGTGTTGTGATTGTGTTTGTGAGAGAAAATAAAAACTTTTTAATATTCACTGGTGTGGTGCTGAACATTATGCTATGAAAATTTACTTGTGTACCATTGCGAACGTCTTGAAACGAACCAAAGTGAACCCGTAGAAGTGAAGAGGGTTCGACAATGGTCTTTATAGAAAGACGAAAATTATCATTATGAAACGCATGTGAATAAAAAAAAATCTATAAATTTGTAATAAGTACCTTCATAAAATATTTTGCATCTGATTATGAGAAACGAATCAAAATCATAATCTAAATTCTGCTATATTAAATTTTCACAACTCAGACTGTCAAAGCGATAGTGTAACAAAAATTTCCTATAAATATCCAAAAATTAAAATCAATATGTATTCTTTCTCGTAACTTTCAATTGTTTGCCCTGTTCTTTAATCGCTCAGTGTTTTTCCCCCATGTTTTACCTTTACTTTTACTATAGAAGGTTTTCCCCACTTTCTATTTTCCTTCCTATTTTCGTTCTTCAGTGATCACTGAAGTTTTATGCATTGCTATATCATCCTACATTGGAGGGCGCGGCCCATGTATTGTAGTTACCACTACTCTTCCTGAAGTCTCCTGAAGTATCAATATGTATGTATATTTCCCTCAACCGCAATTTCGTTTTCTATCGAAGCAGGATCTGGTCAGTTTCAACTTCCTTCTTTATTGCTAGTTATTTCCCTTTAGTCCACGTATATTACAAAGAAATATATTTTCTTGTTCCTTCCTACTTTCGTTTTCTACTGATCACTGAAATGTTATGCATTGCTATATCATCCTACAGTGAATTTGCCCGGACCATATTCTGTAGTTCCCACTACTCTTCCTGAAGGTCATCTTTTCTCTGAAAAACAACGTCAATAACCTACAGATTTCGATGCTATTTTGTTTTACATCTTTTATAGTCTTACAATAGGGGTGGGCAAATTGCGGCCCGCCAAGACAGCCTAAAATATCCAAACAACCAGAAATACAGCCAAAGACAGCCAAAAATTCCAAGACAACCAGAAAAACTGCCAATATTTTATTTAATTTATTGATTTTCGTCATACAATTTCTATCTTTTCTGCAATACAAAGTTCACTAACAAATGCAATAAATTTAATAGATGCGGCCCTCCGATTCTACAAATCGGCCCCCGAGCAGAAACAGTTGCTCCCCTCTCTCTTACCATAGGACCATAGGAAGATGTGATGAGCTGCGTTCCCTAGGGCAACGCTCCTGACTAGCAAGAAAGAAGAGAAAATGCATCGAAATAAAGAAATATATTTCTGGTGCGAAACTTTTAAAAAAATATTTTGCATACAGAAATCAGGAACCAATCAAAAGCTGAATATAATTTATATTCTGGTGTCTTAAATTTTTCCTAGTCCAGTTAATTGAAGTGACTACGTTAATTAAAAATTAAAATGAAAGTCCAGAATATAAAAATCTATATCCATCTATCATTCCCTTGACCCTATTTTATAATTTTCTTCTGAGGAGAAACTTCTATAAACTTTTATTTTTTCATAATAATAAACATATATATATATATGCCAAGTTAAATGTTAGGGAATATAAATGTCTTTCTGGAGAAATAAAACATGTCTGGCCGTAAATATTCCAAGGCTTTTCCCTCGATGCATGTTTTTTAGGCTTTAAATATTCAAAAACGCTTCTGTGAAGTTTTATGAAAGAGATAACGTTGTGACGTTCCAGTGCGTTCTCCACTCTCCAGTTTTCTGTAAGTTTACTACTTCTCAATTGGGGTAGGCCTCCATGTCGCTCAGCCTTTTAGCCTTTCCGAGTTCTTGTCTTTTATGTATTTTGTCAAAACTGTGGGCTATTTAAGCAAAGGAAAGTTCGAACATTATCAAAAACATAACTTTTAAAGTTTTAACGATAATCGAAAGTCCGTCGGATATTATACGAAAATTCCGAAGATAAGAATAGAACTTTAGTTAAATAATTCAAGATGTATTTCGAATTTCCGAGTTTACGTACATTTATAAGTACAAATGCAGATTGAGAATGAAACAGAAAAATATTTTTGAAAAAGGAAATAATTTTGAGGGTTTTGTTAGAGAACGTTTTTGAAAAATCTGAAGAAATTTAATATCTTGCGTTTCTAACTAACTGAAAAGAACAAAATGAATTTTTTTGGACAATTTATTTTCTACAGTTGCTATGGAGAACTTTTCAGAGCATTTTTATATTAATTTGCAAAATTTAACATTCGTTGACACGTTTAATGGCAAAAATGTGTTTCGTTTTCTGTATAATCAAACTATTGGCAATTGACAAATTCAATAAAATGTTATAAATAAATTTAATAACAAATTCTACGTAATAGCAAACTTAAAAGCAAAGGTAAAAGCTTATGGAAACTTAAAAAAGGAATGAATTAGGTGAGCTTGCTTTTGATTTACTCGCTATAAAATAACAGTGATCCTACGACTCTGTGTCGCAGAACATACATCACTGATTTTTAGGTAAACGTTATTTCGTAGTCGAAACGTCAGAAAACGAAAGAAATGCAGGAATTTTTTAAAATTTCAACAAAAAAATTGGCTACACAAAAAAATGTGTTCGCAATTTTATAAAATTGTTTAACTCTTCATCGGCCGCGCCCGTGTTCAAAGTGCAACATTTTCGTAATTTTGAATGGTTTGTTTTTGCATGTAAGGTTTGGATGTTCTAATCAGTTTGCATTTATAGCTACACCCCTCCTAATTCAGGTCTGATTTTCTGACCCTTGTATTCATTTCTATTCATTGGTAGTCATGAATTAACAGTGGTAAACCAGCGATTATACTGGATTACAATTCGACAAAATCAGGAGTTGATACAGTCGATCCAATTTGCAGCTATTACACGATATTCCTCATATCACAAAGATGGACAATCTCATTGTTTTTTGGGTTTTTAGACATTATAGGAATCCATTCGCAAGTTGTCTTTAGATTCAATAAACCAGACAGTTTTGAAATAAGGGTATTGTATCTACATTCTTTGGTCTTTACTTATAAACATATCTCAATATTATCACCATTTTATATTTTGTCATAAAACGCAGAATTACTACTTTCAATCTGAAAATTAAACGTTTATTACAAAAGGTATAATCAAGGTTGAAAGAGACGTTGCACTTTGTGCCACGCTCGCCCGCTGGTGTTTCAAAAATTGGCGCGCCCACTGAAGGGTTATTATCAGGCCTAAGAAGTTCGTGGGCTTGGGGGTAGCTGATTCATTCTCAGGAATGAGTGCATCGATTTGTATCACAATCGGTCGAGTCGTTATTTTAGCTCAATACAGAAGGTCGTTCGCACTTTATGGAAACGATTTTGGTAATTAAGTTTTATGTATAAATGCAGTATCTTTTGAGGAGATTTGCTTCTATCTGAGATCCGTGATTCTTGACAATAGCTCTTGCTCGAATTTTCCATGAAAGTAAATTTTTTCTTAGTACTGTCATGTCAATTTTACCCTATTCCTCTTGGACCGTTTTCCTAAGTCCGTTCAGTGTTCTTAGGTGCAGTATGCCTAAGGCTCGTTTTAATAAACCGACAGCGCAAAAGTCCATTGGAGAAGAGTAGGGTGATTTAACAGATATTTCATTAAATGGAATATACTTTATTCCTGTTTCTGAATCTTTCTTTGATAAATCAGCGGCAGTTGATTTGGACATGTGACTAGAGGCTTTGTCCATATGGAGCTCAATTTTATCAATGTACTTTCCATATATGGCTAGAATTTCTTCTTCAAAAATTGGTTCTAAAATATTCTGCTGATAGTAGAGTGAATTAATTTTGGAATTACTTGAGATAAGTTGGATTTTTAATCTGCCATTGTAACAAAATCCTGCAACTATCACGAATCCCTTTGGGAACTTTTCTGTTTACTGACGAAGCCATTTTGTACAGTCATTCTCGTCAGTTGAGCAATAGAAAATTGATCTATTTTTATAACAGTCACTTAAATACACCTATGCCTCATCGCGTGTTACCACAAATTACCATTTTTCAGCAACTAGGTGATTTTTATATATTTTTCTTTCTTTCAGCAATATACTTTGGCAAAAGCATATGAACTTTAGGTTTAAACATCTTTTTTAACATCAAATCTTTATGAATTATTTTACTCACAGTGCCAAAAGACATTACTAGTTTCGATGCAATGGATCTTTGAGTCGGTGGATTTTATTTTAGGATCAGAGACTCCATTTTCTTGATATATACCCGTATTCGAAGAGTCTTAGGATGAGGTTCCGCGGTTATCTTCTCATTTTTTACTTTCAGTTAGACGGTTTTTTTCCTTTCAAATTTATTATATTATAAATACCTTTTTTTTGAAATGCCATAACAGCAATTTTTACACCGCTTTATAATTTGTTGATACCAATATTTCTCCTACGGAAAGCGTAGTTACGTAACCTTCGCGCCATCTGTCAATGTTTGGAGCTTTTTTCGAAATATATATTTTATTTTATATTCCAATCAAAACAAAACGGTAGTAGACGATTATTCTAAAGTAGCCAAATTATTATCTCAAAAGTGCAAGCGACAAAAATAAATTACAAAATAGTTCCCACAAAGTACGAACGACCTTCTGTATTTATTTTAAGTGGGCCTTAACGTTTTAAGAGGCACCACTGGCCGATCTCATGGCACCGTAAAATGTCTCGGCACACGGGAATCTCCGTGCTAGACGCTCAAGACTAAGAATTTTTTTTTTCCTTGAACATGATGGATAATCCACAAAAAATCAGCAGTAAAACACAGTTTATAAAATCTAACGTAAGTTTTCACTCCTAATCAAGAAAAATTTAAATCAAAACTACCTCTAGATATGTAAAATTAAAATTCTTTGCTTTCTTCTTTCTTTTAATCTAGTTTTACAAACAACGCAAAGTAAAAAAAATCTTCTCATTACCGCAATACAAACAGGCAAAAGAAGAAAAAAAAAGTTAATCAGTATAAAGCTTTTTCAAATAACTGTCTAAGCATAAAAAAGGTACTTAAAAAAACATTAAATTAGATATGACGCATTATTTATTTATATGTACTGCAAATGAAAGGTAAAAGTTGTCTGTAATTACTCAATGCGCTAATTAAAACAATTCATAGGGAAGCAATGATCGCAACAGATGTTTCTGGGTTTGAAACGTTTTAGTTCTTTAAAGAAAACATTAAGTAGTAGAAAAATAATTGGGACAGCAATGCTCAAAATATCTTTTCTGTGGCATACTTTTAAACTTAAATTATTACTTTGATTATGAGTAAAAAATGTCGAGAATACTTGAAGCAAAATATGGTTCTTTAAGAAATTGAAAATATGTGTAGTTAAAATGGAAATTAAAAATTACGTAACTCTAATCGACAATTCCGTAGAGCCTTTTTCCTTTTAAAGAAAAATGTACAAATAATTATATATATACAGGGTGGTTATAATTAAAGTTCCACTTTGAAATGGTCATAAAAGCAGAATTACTGGATCAAATGTTATCAAACTTGGTAATAGTTTAAAGGAGGTCATGGGAATTTCTTTTCTGCCAAAAAAAAGTTTAAAAACTCACCACCAGGGGAAAATGGCGCTGTATGCAATATTGTTAAACGAAATAAGGGTCGGAATCTAATTTAACCTTTTTTACACGGGTTTAAGATTTTGTATACCCTTAAGAAACATTGACCTAAACAAAATTACCATTTAAAGTGTGCGCATTCCGGAAATCGTTTTCTTCCAGATCCCTAATTTGTAAATTTTGAAGCCTGAATTCGGCCCTAAGACATGAAGATCGAATTAAAACGTTTTTAATCGTTTTTAAAACGAAACTGTTTGTGGGGTTATGCAAAACCGCAGTGGCTTATAACTGGCTTACGGCAGGAAGAAGCAAATGATTTATGCAGATGCGCTTTACACGTCATTTGATTTTCCAGATAAAAGTGAGCCTGTTTGTCAGAGTTCTCATTGTTGCGAATCAACAATGTCTTTAACCACCCAAGACCGTGTTTTTCTCGTTAAATGTTATTATGAATGCGATAGCAATGAACTGCGTGCTTTGCAAAGGTATCGTTTAGTAAAAGGAATACGCCGAGGGCCAATGACACCGCAGAGTTTGTGGAAAATGATGGCAAAGTTTGTAGCCACGGGTTTGTTATCTGTTGCACCTGGGAGGGGAAGGAAACCTGCTTCTGTGGAAACCGAGGAGGCTGTTGAAGTAACAGTGGAGGAAGTAACAATGAAAAGCACACACGGTACGTGCAGCGTACGTGCTGTCGCACGTCGAATGGACGTACCATGGAGTACGGTGTACAAAATTGTCCGTAAAGTCCTGCAGTTCTACCCATACAAAATCAAACATGTCCAAGAACTTAAACGTAACGATCCTGCTTCAAGAGAATTTTTTCCCTTTGGAATTCCTTGCACGGATGCAAGTGGGCGAACATTGGCCATGGAACATTTTGTGGACAGATGAGGCCCATTTTTACCTAAATGGCGATGTCAACACCCATAACTGTAGGATTTGGGCCAAACAAACGCCTCATGTTATCTACTCAGTTCCATTGTATTCTCCTAAAGTCACTGTTTGGTGTAGTATGACAGCTAGTTTCATAATTGGACCATTTTTCTTTGAAAAGCATTCGACAGCTAGACCTTTTACATGCACTGTGACTGCATCTCGCTTAGAGACAATGTTAAGATGTTTCGGAATACCTGAACTCCAGCAACGTGGCAGTTTAGACACCACGATTTTTATGCAGGACGGGGCCCCACCGCACATTGGTACATGTGTCACACTGTTACTTAAGCAACATTTCCCGAATGAACAGATTATAGGCCGAACCAAAATGGTCACCCAGTCACCAGACCTCAACCACTGTGACTTCTGGCTATGGGGTTATCTCAAAAGCACAGTTTATGGTGATAATCTAAAGAATTTGGCGGAATTGAACGATTCGATACATCGACATGTCCGTAACATTCCTCGTGATATGCTAAGAGCAACTGTTCAGAATGCACTAATGCGATTTAATTTACTTTCGGAAAATGGTCGGCGCCAAATTGAACATGCTTTGTAACACGTTTGAGAAACGATTAAACACATTTTAAACCGATATCTTCATGTCTTATTTCTTTTAACAATATTGCATACAGCATCATTTCCCCCCTGGTGGTGAGTTTTTAACTTTTTTGGGGGGCGGAAAAAAAATTCCCATGACCTCCTTTAAACTAGTACCAAGTTTGATAACATTTGACCCTGTAGTTTTCCTTTTATGACCGTTTCAAACTGGAAATTTAATTATAACCACCGTGTATATATATATATATATATATATATATATATATATATATATATATATATATGTATGTGTGTGTGTGAGTGTGTGTGTGTATAAAATAATTAAAAATTTTAAATACATTGACAAGTTTAATAATTATTTTTCTTTTAATGATTTTGACAAATTATTCAAATCTGGCTTATAATGATCTGTTGCAGTTCGAAGAGAATAAATAAAATAAATTAAATAAGAAATAAAGCAACTTATGAAAAATTTCAGAAAGCAATTTATAAAAAATTCTTGCATAAATCATTTGAAAATTTTATCACTGAACCAATAGAACCAAAAAAGTAAAAAGAGCACATATATTAATAAATAAATGTGTATATTGTGTGTATATTTATAAATAAATAATTAAATAAATAAAAATATATATATATATATATAGTAACTACCGCTTACAGTGATTAGTGGTTATAAGAATCAACCGTTTATAAGAATCAATATCGCAAAAACAAAAGCAAATGTATTATTTCCGTCTTAAAATTTTCGCTTTAAAGAATCAATCCAACGGTTTTAAGAATCAGCTTACACTCTTCGCTTTCTTTTCATTTTTTTTTCAAAAAAGCCACTTAAACCCTCAAAAGGCACGAAATTCTTTCTTTATTCTTTTTAAAGAAAGACTGATAATATGGGGCGGAATACACTCGTAAAATGCATCCCTTTTTTTGTTAGACATAATACCATAGTTTCCCATTAAACGATTTGTTAAAAACTGTCCTATTAGCTTGACCCAGGAGCATATTTACCCGTCCGGGTCCGATTTCACTTTTCTCCACAAACAAACAAAGACTCTTTTTTTCCCACCTCCCACATCCTGGTTGCGGTTTCCTGGACCCTGAAACACATAAATCTTCGGCGAAGTGTTCACTATCACTTATGTAAACGTTGCATTACTAGATTCAGCACGTTTTCAAACCGTGAAACGCAAGCTAGAATGTGTATCTCCGTATGAGACTATTGATATTGAAAGAAATATAAACAGCCTCCTGAAAGCGTCATTACGTCAATCTACCATAGAAAACTTTTTCTTACCCCTTCCTGTAGTTGAACTGTTAAAACTGTTAAGCGGGTATGTTGAAACAAATATTGATTTTTTTTTCTTCTCTTATTATAATCATGTGTATCTACTTATAGGTATAGAAATTGAGTTGTATTTTTAAAATTATAATAAAATAATTTTAATAAAAGATAATTAACGTAAATTAAATAGTATTTTATGGTAAATTATCTCATATGTGTATATATAGGTGTGTGTGTGCCTGTCCAAAAACCTAAATTTCGGCTATAAGAATCAACCGCTTATAATAATCAAAAACAGTGATAACAAACGTGTTTCCTATAAGCGGAAATCACTGTATATATATATATATATATATATATATATATTGTTCCTCATCTATTTGATAAACTGCAGACGATAATATAACTACAGAGTGTAAATGAAACAATTCAGTCAGGGGATTTTTTTTTTTTTTTTGCGTGGTAACGAGATCAATATTCAGTAATTGAATTTTCTTACTGTCCTAACTCATAACAAAGACTGAATACTAATCTATTTATCGATTGAATAACGTAACCCCCGCCAGAAACAAACATCCTAACGAGTTGATCTAATAAATGTTTCCTGTTAAATTTCTGGTTAAGTTAATATAATATAATTTTAACTACTCTTGTTATCTAGGCTTCTAATGAATACTCGATTATTCGAAGAGTACTCCTGGGAAATTAACATTATGTTTGTTACTATGAAAAAAGCAAGTATGTATTCCTAACAAAGGTTGATAAATAGAACATAAACAGCGAGCCTTTAAAATGGATTTGATATTTCAGATGTGAAATTACATTATAGTTAAATTTATTGACATTCATTAAAAAATAAGCTTATTTTATGTAGTTAGTACACATGTTGACAATATCAGCCTGTTCAAGAATGGATAAATTTTCCTATCGGTATTCTATAAATCACAGATTAGGAACATGGAATTGTTAATTTCTGTCTCCTTAAAGTGCTTTATTTAACCTTTAATTTGCTTTTTATAAAAATTAAAATTTTAATGGTAGATATCTATATATTAATGTCCTGTTAAAAATAACATCCCAATTTTTTTATAAATTTTAAAAAAAAAGTAATTATCGTATTAACGTCTACCTACATAAACAAAAATCTTAAATTTGAAAAAATTGCATTTCTTAGTCTCTAATTAGAAAAATAATGAAAACTCATTTACCATGGATCGTATAAAAATAAATTTTACATGGTTTCCTCGTGATTTCAGTTCACGCATATTCTCAATTACCAGATTAAACTTTAAAAACAGCCGTCCAATACTGAAACATAACAGCGTGTTTTCTTAGATTATAGTAGTAAATATAAAATTGCATTTGTTAGTCTCTGTTTAGAAAAATAGTGAAAACTCAATTACCATGAATCGTATGAAAAGAAATTTTACATGATTTCCTCGTGATGTCAGTTCACGCATACTCTCAATTATCAGATTAAAGTTTAAGAACAGCCGTCAAATACTGAAACATAACAGCGTGTTTTCTTAGATTATAGTAGTAAATATAAAATTGCATTTGTTAGTCTCTGATTAGAAAAATAATGAAAACTCAATTACCATGAATCGTATAAAAGAAATTTTACATGATTTCCTCGTGATGTCAGTTCACGCATACTCTCAATTACCAGATTAAACTTTAAAAACAGCCGTCAAATACTGAAACATAACAGCGTGTTTTCTTAGATTATAGTAGTAAATATAAAATTGCATTTGTTAGTCTCTGATTAGAAAAATTATGAAAACTCAATTACCATGAATCGTATGAAAAGAAATTTTACATGATTTCCTCGTGATGTCAGTTGACGCATACTCTCAATTATCAGATTAAACTTTAAGAACAGCTGTCAAATACTGAAACAAAATAGCGTCTTTTCTTAGATTATAGTAGTAAATATAAAATTACATTCTGCTCAGAATTAGTTTCCGACGTTTACTCTTCGCTAATTCTCCTGCGATTTTTGAGAATTCACTATTTTGTTTAATATTTAAGTCGATGTGTTGTTGCATTTATCTGTTCAATTTTCCAGATAAGTCTTAGCGTTTTCAAGTTTCTTGATTTACTTTAAGATGATGTAAAGTACTATACAGTTTTTGCAGAATTCTAGCATGCATCCATTTAAAATTTGACACATATCGGTACAATGATTTTGGACTAAAAAGAGAGTAGATCCATGGTTATTTATGGATCAATTATCTTATGATTTCTGATAAATCAATATTTTGTGCAAAACCTAAGTCGATATGTCGTTGCATTTATCTGTTCATTTTTACCAAATTATTCGTCTAGATTTTTCAAGTTTTTTAATTAATTTTACGATGACGTAAAGTTCTCTACAATTTTTGCAGGTTTCTAGAGTGTATCCATATAAAGTTTGACACATATCGTTCGGACGATTTTGGACTAAACAGAGAGTAGACAATAAATCAGAATTACAATCTAATATTTTATAATTTGGCAATAAAAAATATAAAATACTTTGAGGTGTTTTTATTAGCGATTTGGAGAAGTATACTAGAAAGTCAACCAAAAATTTGGATGTTGTTTTCGAAATTTAATAAAATTTTACGGTCACCATTAACAGCAATTCCAATTAACTAGCAACAGCACATTAAATATAGATAAATAAAATCCCGGTTTGAATAAAGGTAAAAAACTATCCTTGACTATACCTCACGTAAGTTTGGGATATAAGCCTGTGATTCAACTGTTCTTCAAGTATTCAGTTGTGGTGGATTCGAGGATTACTTTGTCTCTTACAACTGCAGGTATTAATTTTTATATTCAAAATGTCTGGAAAAATAATTAATGCATAAAAGAAGCAGATAGTTACATAATTTGCTGGAGATATATGCACCAGACGCCTCGAAAATTTCCATAGCATCTGAATTTATCATCGGAGTTTAATGGGACTTATATTTACTTACGTTTACCATCATAAGCTATAACAATCCATGTGAATAAGTATAGTTAAAAACTTACTTTAAATAATCATTTCGATAAAGAAAATAGTTGTCTAGAAATGAGTCTCATAAGTAATCCAGTTTCAAGTGCAGGAAATTGTCCCAAAGCCCTAGAAAACGTACGGACAAAGTAAAGGTAGAATGTTCCGTTACCCGCAGGTTCACGGAATATCCCGCGACCAACAAATAATGTATCAAAAAAATTAAATTTATTTAAAGCTTTATATGATATCTGATGTAATAAAATGCAATGAACAAAATCACAGGAAAATAGAACGTGGGAGATAATACTCTCCAGATGTGTAATCAATGAGCGACGTACACTATTTGTAAGAGTCTGCAACACTGATCTAGTACAGATTTGTTAAGGCAGATCTCGAATGAATCTAAGTAGGTACAACTGATAAAAATAGGATTTAACTGAACAGCATTTCATAGACCTCGCCACCCGAAGCAAGTGTTTCAAACTGGTATCATGTTCAACTTAATTTGTCAATCCTGTTCAGGACCGTACATGAAAGTTAATGTCAACTGCAATATATTGGATGGATCTTCAATCGCAGTTGCTTCAGACTGCAAACACAAACAGTAAAGTTAGTTTCAACTGGGAGGTAATGTTGCTCGCGTCCGTGATATCCTTAAATCATACGTGCCTCCTGGGTGGTGCTAAATGAGTAACAACTCTGGCTGCAGGCTCACCGCGAAGATATGAGGAACTTTTGCTTTTCTGCACTCCAGTGGAATGCGGGCGGATTGTCAAGTGCAAAATTCTTAGAGGTAAGGAAGGTCATAGTGGAGGAAAACATCGATATTCTAGTGATTCAAGAGGCAAATATAACAGAACAAAAATTGAAATACTTTACAATGAAGGACTTTACATTCCATGTCCTTCCCAAAAGCAGACAGATAGCAAGCGGAATACTGGTGGGAGTCCATAGAAGACTGTGCACAAAGTTTGAGCAAGTGAAAAAGATGAATCCTCACGATACAGCAGAAATAGTAGCTATCAACGTCTGGAATGACAGAAATCTCCTGAAAATCTACGGCATTTATAGCCCACCAAACAACAATAACTTAAATTTAGACATTCTAACTACAAACAGAAACACCATAATCGTTGGTGACTTGAATGCCGCCTCACCCAATTGGGGATATGCCTACCAGATAAAGTAGGCAAGACTGTTGAAGACTATGCGGATGGAAATGCGATGTTTATACTGTACAACAAAGACGATCCTGGAACATTCATACATTTCTCGGGCAGTTCAACTAACCCGTATATCACTATGGTGTCAGCAAATTTGGTAGACTACGCCAAAAAAGCTGTACTCGGGGACCCTGGCAGCGATCATCGTATGATAAAGACTTCAATCACCATAGACCAAAAACAAAAAGTTAGAAATACAAGAACTGTGTGGAATTTTAATAAGGCAAATTGGAAGTCCTTTACCGGAGATCTTGACATACAGGTAGCAAGTATAAACAACTACAATTTGGCACATCAAGCCCTAGCAATGTTCACAACGTCCCTCATTTTTTGTGCGAAAAAACATATCCCGAGAGGCAAGGTGAAAAAAATACCAGCCATTTTGGAACGAGGATCTGTAAATCCAAAGAGAAATAAGAGAGACAGCTAGGCAAAGAGCAGAAGAAAGGTACGGAAAGACCAACGAAGAGCACAGACTGGACGTTCAAAACTGGCGCAAAGAGTGTGCAATCATGAAAAGAAAAGTACTGGAAGCCAAACGACAGGTCTGGGACAACTTCATTAATGATTTAGATTATATAAAACATGGGAAAAAGGCGTACAATCTGTTAAACACACTAAACAATAAACCAACGCAATAAAGTAACTATCCTATCAAGTCGGGTAACCGTGAAATTAGTGACAACGCACTTATGGCAAACAAATTTAACAACTTCTTTGCTGGTCGATACTCCTTAGATAAAGACAAAGGGAAAGAGAACAAAATGATAAAACGTGCTCAGAACAAAAAATACCCTGAGATAGCGATACAGAAAAATTATTTCAGGAAAATTACACCATGGAAGAATTAAATATGTCCATAGAAGATCTAAAAGTGTAGAAGCAACCAGGCCCAGATAAAATATTCCCAGAATTTCTGATCCACATGGGTCAGAACTCACGAATGGTTCTTCTGAACATTTACAACAGGTTTTGGAACGAGAGATGTACTTTACCAACTGACTTGCTAAAGGCCAAAGTCATCCCTATCTTAAAGCCAGGTAAACCACGTGATAATATAGGATCATATAGACCAATAGCACTAACTTCCTGCCTGGCAAAGACCTTTGAAAAAATGATTACAGCAAGGTTAAATTACTATCGGGAATCAAGGTCATGCTTTGCTGAAGAACAAGCCGGCTTCAGAAATAATATGTCAACGATAAACTCTATAATGAAACTGGTACATTAAGTGAAAACCGGCTTTAATTCAAATAACAGTTCCCTGGCAGTATATGTTGACTTTCAGGGCGCATATGACACCATATGGAGAAGGAAGCTGATTGACAAACTCCGGGATCATGGTATTGGAGGCAACATGATCAACTGGTACAAAAGATTCATAGCCCAAAAATGGATCCAAACTTGCAGGAATGAGGAAGCCTCAAAATACAAACAAAGGAAATTAGGACTGCCCCAAGGGACAGTTAGCAATTGCTCTCTGTTTAATATTTATATAAATGACTTGGTGAATAAGCTAAAGAAAATCAAAGATATTGAAGTGAGCATGTTTGCAGATGAAGTAGTCATCTGGACAGAGGATAAAAACACAAGAAAATATCAAGATCAAAAGATAATTCTTGAAAAGACAATGAACGAAGCCCTGAAGACACTGAATACATAGTCATTGGACAACAACATGATTATTAATAAGCCCAAAACATCTTATCAATTTTTCTCTTTGAGACACATAAATGCATAATTTAACCTGTACATAGATAATGTCACTCTCAGCAAAAGTAATAGCACCACATATTTAGGAGTGATCTTGGACAACAAACTGAATTTAATGACCACATCAAATACGTGACAGAAAAAGTAGAGAATAAAATTCCAATTATGAAAAGACTCGCAGGAGCTAAATGGGGTTGTAACCAACAGACCCTAAACAAAACTTACAACACCTATATAAAACCATTCATTAAATATGGATGCGAAGTACTGCTCTCTATACCAAAAACTGAGATGGATATCCTGGAAAGAGCACAAAATAAAGCTCTCCGAATCATTACAGGAGCAGTCAAAACAACTCCGATCTTGGTCATGCAGAAATATACCAACAATCTCCCTATCGCCACGGAAATCAAGAGGCAATCTTTGGGAACATTCATTAGATTAAGAGCTTCACAGAAGGCGAATTGGATTAATGATGGAGGTACGGGCATATTAAAAACACAAGTGTCCCCAATTGAGAATTGTATAAATTATTGGATGAATTTGATGTTACAGAATTGACAGTTTTGAATACAAACTTGGTAAACCCCCTAGACTTTATGGACATCGAAAATCACCTGGAAATAGATAACTCGGGCAAGAAAGGAATTCTGGAACCAATTTTAAGAACCACCTCATTGTGTGTATTAGATGAAAAATACCCTGAGTCTGAATGGACAAGAATTTACACAGATGGTTCCAGGCTTCAGGATAAGACTGGTGCCGGGGCATATAGCAAATTATTTTCTCATTCTGCTTCTGGTGGAAGGGACATGTCTAGCTTTGATGCTGAAATCCAAGCAATTTCATTGGCAATGAACAGCCTCATATTGAATACCAACCTATTTACTAAAGCTGTAATTTTGGTGGACTCAATGGCTGCAATACAGGCTGTTACGACGAATTGTCGCACTGAATTGCCTGGTATCTCACAAATAAAACAAAATATTAAACTCCTTGAAAGCAATAATAAAGTGATAGTGTTTCAATAGATCCCATCGCACGTTGGCATTGAGGGTAATGAAGGAGCTGACTTGTTAGCAAAGAAGGGAACCCTAGAACAACAGATAACTCATCCAATCTCTACAGGCTCAATAAAGATATACATCTACAACAAAATCTCTTTAAAACTTAAGACAGAATAGAAATTGCTATCTAAAGGGAAACGTTGGGAAGACATCCAGGACAGCTGGAAAGACTATAGTCATAAATCCCGTACAGAAGCAGTGGCGCATTTCAGACTTAAAACAGGCCACGACTGTCTAACAGAACATTTAAACCCAATTGGCATCCTAACCAAAAGTGAATGCCAGGTCTGCAGGGCTGGCAATATGAATGCAGATCATCTACTTACATGCCCAGGACTTGATCCGGAAGCCCAAAAAAGTGAGAACTTACCAAATTATACTGGGACGCTAGAGATATGATGAATTTTCTATGAACTTTTAACACATTTATCTCACTTTGTTCACTGTTGTGCTTTATGCATCTGTTCAGTGCTTAGTCCTTTGCTGTTTGTGTTGCCTGTAAATATGGATTAATTTTAAAAAAGAAGCCATAGGTAAAAAAAAAGTTTCAACTGTAAATCATGGGCCGGATTTTCTATTGCAGTCGATTCTGACTGCAAACATATACAGGAAAATGATTTTCAACTATAATTCATGAGCCGAACACTCTACTACGTTTCTGAATAAAAACACATACAGGAAATTTACTTTCGACTACAATTTATGGAACGGACCCTCTATATCAGATGTTTCTCACTGCAAATAGTACGTACAGGAAAATTAGTTCCAACGGCAATTCATGAGCCGGGCACTCTACTTCAGGCATTTCTGACTGCAAACACATACTGGAAAAATATTTCCAACTGTAATTCATGAGCCGGACCCTCTATTTCAGATGTTTCGTATTGCAATTAGTACGTACAGTAAAATTAGTTCCAACTGCAATGCATGAGCCGGATCCTCTACTACAGGCGTTTCTGACTGCAAACACATACTGGAAAATTATTTCCAACTGTAATTCATGAGCCGGACTCTCTATTTCAGATGTTTCTGACTGCAAATAGTGAGAATAGGAAAATTAGTTCCAACTGCAATTCATGAGCCGGACCCGCTACTTCAGGCATTTCTGACTGCAAACACATACTGGAAAATTATTTCCAACTGTAATTCATGAGCCGGACTCTCTATTTCAGGTGTTTCTGACTGCAAATAGTACGTACAGCAAAATTAGTTCCAACTGCAATTCATGAGCCGGACCCTCTACTTCAGGCGTTTCTGACTGCAAACACATACTGGAAAATTATTTCCAACTGTAATTCATGAGCCGGACCCTCTATTTCAGATGTTTCTGACTGCAAATAGTACGTACAGCAAAATTAGTTCCAACTGCAATTCATGAGCAGGACCCTCTACTTCAGGCGTTTATGACTGCAAACACATACTGGAAAATTATTTCCAGCTGTAATTCATGAGCCGGACCCTCTGCTGAAGACGTTTCTGTCTGCAAACACGTACAGGAAAATTACTTCCGACAACAATTTATGAGCCTGACTCTCTATTTCTGGCGTTTCTGCCTGCAAATAAGTACAGGAAAGCTAGTTGGTAAGTGCTTTTCATGGAACGAGTTCTCAATAGCAGACTGCAAGCACCTACCATAGGACCATAGGAAAATTGGTCAAACTGCACTTCCTGGGCCACGCCTTCTAGGGCAGGCTTTGAGAAAGTAAGTAGCGGGGAACCATCATTGGACAGGAAGTAAAGAAAGAAAGAAAGACAGAAAGTGATTGGTGCGCTCAGGATCCGAGAGTTCGATGTCTTCAACTTGGAATCACCGAGGTGAGGCAGAGGTATTTCAGAAATACTTGCATTTATAGGGAGTTAGGAATCCCTAATCTTCGAAATTATCTCAAAAATCAAGCTATTAACTTTCACAATTCAATTGACAGTGAACTCTTATCTAATCTTGCAAATTATGATCACGCTGACCCCACTAATAGGAAAAGGCCTTGTGACATCCTGAGTCTTTCGTCTTAATTTTTTGTTTGTCCGCGTCATTTAAATAAAAATAAAAAAAACTTAAAAAGCTATACTTGGCATTGCCAAGGCAAAAAACATTTAAAAATTTTATAAAATAAAATAAAAACCTATTTACTATCCTTAAACTTTCTTCTTGCTATTTTACTCTTGTCTCCGGGTAAATCCTTCTGGATTTGCTCAATTTCGTAGTTATTGAACTCACAGATTCTGAACCTTATCTATCTACCCAATCACTTTTCTTTCTCCTCTCTCCATACCAATTGAAATCCAACTTACAGACAGCCATTGCCTCCACCCCCACCAACGAATCAACTCGAGGATCCAGCAGACATCCAATGAGAACTGTTCTTTTCACCCTCCACAGTTCTGACCAAAAGACTCACAGCTTCACTTTTTGTGTTGCATTTTCCTGAACATTTGACGCTATTCTACGAACTTTCATTCTAAATTCTGTGGTACTTCTGCTCTCCAATGATACTATTCTGAAATCTCTGTGTTTGAAGGCGTTGGCCTAGGCAACACAGTTAGCCATTTGTTCCTATGGTCCTATGGAGGTCAGGCAGTATTTGGCAAGCACCTACACTTTTTTCTTTGTATAAGTGCTTTTGTATATTACTTTCTTCCTAGTAAGTTCATATCGCACATAATCGTGAAATATTTACACACATTTTATTTTTTTGCATGTCTTTAAAATGAATGTATCAGATCAAATTTTCGTGATAAAATATTAATGAAGACAATTAACGCAAAGTGTTTCATAAAAAGGGAAATACTTAAAAAAAGAAAAAAGAGTTATGAGAGAAAACTTGTATAAACTCTTTTTATGATTTTTCTCTAAAAGTCTACAGATTCGTAAGTTCAAAACTACTTGGGTGAGAAAACATAACATAATTTTTTCTTTCGTCCAGTTAAAATGCATAGTATTTTTAAAAAAAAAGTTATTAGAAAAAAACACTAGAAACGTTGAATTAAACTATGATTTTTTTTCTCTCAAAATTTCGTGAGCCTTAATATCTTTAGACATATTTTTTTTTCAGATTTATTTAAACTTAATAAAGTGAAAGTGTAATATCAAACACGTGTCTGAAATAAATATATGTATTAAAACGATTGAAGTTCTGCTGTATAATTTTGTGAACTTAATTAAATATCTACGAACTTTCTTCAAAATAATTTAGGATAAATGTATTTTCATGACTTTATTCCATAATTATTATCAGTCGGTATCAATAAAGAACTTATGAGCTGTTATTTTAAAGTCATGCCTTTTGACAATCTGTATCTCTAAGGTGTTGAATCTGTTGGCTATGCAGATTTTTACCATGTTTTTATTAACTTGCTTTCTTGTTTGTGTGTTTGTGTGTGTGTTTGTTAAGTAAAAATCTTGCAATCGATTTTTAACTAACTTCCCGACTAGATAGACATTTGAAACTTTTAGAATAGCTCAGAACACGATGACAATGCAGTTTTTAATACTTTTAGCTATCTTTAAGCAGAATTAAATTAATTTTCAGTTATTTTCAGTTAATTTTGTTTTGTAGACTGGTGCTGCCATCTACTGGCCGGAACGAGAACGAAAAGTTATATGCAAGTTAACTTCCAATTAACTTCATTTTCTTTCAAGTTGATGGGATAATTCATCAAAAAAAATTAAAAACTATTTATTAATACTTAGAATTGTCAAGTTTATATGATTCAACAGAAAATTTAAAAACATGGTATATAAAAAGTTCTTTTTATCTTGTAATTATTAAATTCTATTTTTCCAGATCAAGGTAAGCATTTTAAAAATGATCATGTAATACAAAAATATGTAAATTTTTACCGGCAATTTTTTCTTTTTTTACAGTCAGTAAAATTATGGATCTCACTTGCGGCAGAAATATAATAACTTCGAAATAAAATATGAAGAATTTTAAAGGATACAAGCACTGTATATGAAAATCTACGCGCAAATGCAGAAAACGGGGTTCAAAAATGTACAATTTGCTAATCTGTGATGAGAAATAAAGACTGGGGGAAAGATTCCTGGTAAATTAACATGATTGTTTGTGAAATTAACTGAGTAATACACTACAGTATAAGACGAAAAGCGGAGGAAAATTTTGTCGAATTTTCCAGATGCTTTATTTTTACGCCACAGTAAGCTAAGTATACTTGCTTCATTAAGAATTAATGGTAAGACATAACTTATAACACAAATTAACTCATAGATCCCATTATTGTTTTAAAAGGCCACACATAACTTTATATATAAAATGTGTTAAACAAGTCCAAATTTTTATATTAAACTTCTGACTTCGGTCCCAAATGAAACTTTTCATGTCTTGGTACTTAAGGAAGATTAAAATATGTAGGGCGCTAAGACTCCCGACTATTCAAAATTCCCGACAAAATTTAGCAAATAACTTTTATTAACTCTGTAGATGATTATCTAATTTCAGGACTACCCAGGTATGACTCTGCTAATCCATCAAATAGACGACCAAAAGCATTTTTTTTATTTTAATGACCTTTATTATACTTAAAATTGATACTGACTTGCCAAGGAAAAAGAGAACACAAAACTTCAAAAGAGAGACAGTAAATTTTGTTATATATTTTCCTACATTCGACCATTTACTTCTGGTTTTTATAGTGTTGTGGCCATTCGCCTAAACAGTCACATAACAACCGAGTCCTGTTGACTTCAGGGAGAAAGTAAATTCGATCCCGACAATAAAAAAAAAATTAAATCCTTGGTGACATTTTAACTAATTTAATGAAAACATAACAATTATTTACAGAACTACACAATTTTAACAATCCTACAGGAACACACAAAAATATGCTGCTACCAGCTAGGAAAGCATTGGACCGACTGACAAACATCGTTTCTCAGAAAAGAGTTCAGAGGGTGTTGGCACTAACGCTAATGGTTGTTTCCGTCCACGGAGTCAGAGTTATAGGGATTGCTTCTAGCGATCCCGGCGGCTGTTCGCAAGGCCGCTTTACTCTGTTAGGGCATCATGAGAGTTTTTACGTAATGATGCAATGTTTAAAGCAGTTGGTTACAGTGGCCATTTTTTTACAGTTAGGCCTTCTTTACATTGGCTGCATAGCGAAACTTAGCGTCGGCGATAAAAAAAATCAACCAATCACAGAGCTCAATGCAACGAAATCATCCGTCGACGTTGACTCAAGTTCAGCTCAGGCGAATGGCAAAGACCATGTGATATGTTAAACCAAATACAGGTCGTGTTAACAATCTCGGCACTAATAGAGGAACTTTAAAGTACGCTCAAGAAGTACTGTGAAGAAGGAGTTTATCCTCCGGTGAACAAACATCTCAAAAATAAAATGCTGTGCTCTCAGTAGAGAACCTTACTTTCCTACAACACGACTTGTACTACCAGCTTTCTCCATCTCGCCAAACATTTCATGCTTTACCAGTCAGAACAATATCAAGAACTAATCGATAGAAATTCCAACAAATTTTGTGTTGTTAGTAGTACTTCATTCCAGATTCGGTAGAAATGATCTAACTGGCCCTCGCTGCTTAGCAAAGCATCTGAGCTTTTGAAATTTATGCACTCTAAACTAGAAGATATGGAAATTTTTCGCCGATAGTGGGTGGCAAGAGGAATAATGAGCAATAAATACGTCCAGTTTCTTCCTCTGTTTTCTGTCTTTCATTTGCATTGCTTACCACTCGAAATTTAAAATTCTTCGTTACGTTAATGGACTTGCATGGGAAACGCAATTTACACCACCTTCCTTTCGGGCAGACTGGTGTTAAGAATTATTGATCAGAATTGAATTTGATGAGTGGAGTGCGTGGTCAATCGACTTTATCTCCTGTCGCAAAATGCTTATAATCAATGTGAATGTGCTCAGTATTAAAAATAACTAAGTTAAGTTTAAAGTTACAAGTTACTTCAATAAAAAAATTAAGTTTAGAACCTTCAAAATAGAAGGGTAAGAAAAATTTAATAATTAAAAAGCTATTAAGATTAAGTAAATTAAGATATAAAAGTAGAAATTAAAAAATTTAAAGAAATTAAGTTGAAATTTATTAACAAGTTAAACTAAAAGGTGACCCTCAGCAAACAAGATGGAAGGTTTGCGAAAAAAGGCCCTGTGCAGGGTCAAACAATTCGTAACGAGATGATTGCAGATTTCCGAGGGGGAAAACAAAAATATCAAGATAGGGAAAGAGGCGACACCACCTAGTACCGAACCCACAACGTAGGGTTTACCAGGTCAGCGCGATGGCACTGCGGTACGGAAGAACACAAGCAGGTGAGCAAGATGGGAGGTGTATCGCGATAAGGAAATTAATGTTAGCTCCTAAGGAGACACACCCTAGTGCGTTTACGATTTGCAGGGAGTGAGTAGTCGTAATCTGGAAATTCGGCAATTATTTCATTACGAATGCTTGGTAGGTTATGATACAATTTCTTCGAAATTTTACAATCCTGTTAGAATTATTGATCAAATAAAAAAATATATTACTTAAAACCTATGTCTGTAAGAAATTTATGATAGTTTAAACTCACTTCTAAAATCTGGTAAGTGAACGCTTGGAAACAGATTTTTAAATAATACTTTTAAAAGCATAATTTATCTGACAATTAATAAGAATTATTGATCAAATAACAAAATATATTACTTAAAACCTATGTCTGTAAGAAATTTTATAATAGTTTAAACTCACTAGAAAAACTTATTAATTATCAGATAAATTAGGCTTTTAAAAGTATTATTTAAAAATCTGTTTCCAGGTGTTCACTTACCTGCTTTTAGAAATTCAACTATTGAATAGTTCTAATTTAACTGTCCCTTTATTCCATGTACAGTAAATACCGTATATAAACTATGACTGTACGACCCAAACGAAAGTCCATGTTTAATTTCTCACCTGTGTTTCATAAAAACAAAAAATTAAATTATAACTATGTATCAATAATTTTTATATCAATAAAATATAAAAAAGTTATGCTATGAAACACTGAGATATACTAAGATACTGCACTTAATATTAAAAAACAGTACGCCATTTTTTTTTAAATCTAGAGTTTAATCCCTGAAATTTATTGGAAATTGGACACCGGTTTAATAATTCCATGAAAAACGGTTCGTAAACTTACATAAAATCTTAATATGACTATGCCATTATTTAAATTTTTTTACAAGGCTTACATAGCTAATTATATTTACTAGATAAGTATATTAATTAATTACCATGTTTATTTTTTTACGACCGAAGGGACATCGAAATGTCTGTTTGCATTATGCAAATTAGCAGTCTTTATGAAGGTTGTAATTACGTTGTAATTTTAGATTTTGTTATTATTTGTGAAGTGTTTTGTTAAAATCCTTTTCCTTTGTTCTTTAAGTTTAGTTACGTTACGTATTTACCAACTTTTTAGGGACTAAACATTTTTTTTCTTATTTGGAGCGACGTGTTAATGAAAGTTGACAGCAATTAGAGAAATTTCATGTACTTGCAACATTTTTAAATACAATGACGTATTTTAATTTTTTTGTCTGTTATTTTTAAGAATTTTTTTTAGTTTGTGTTTTGTTTGTGATTACGTTAATAACCTCAAAAAGGTCAGGAGGGTCCTCCTAAACATAGTCAGAACGATTAAATATGGCTTAAATGTATAGTTTGTAATGATGAATTAACCATTTTTGCTGTTGACAATACATATTTTTTCATATTAATAATGGCAAACACGTAAAACTATTAAAAAACGCCAATGTTTTCTGGTCGTTGTTCACGCCGGGTAAAAAAACATTCGATTCTGTAAAAAAAGGAGGCCTGACAAACTATATTTCATAAATTGACTAAAAAGGGCAGATACACTGATCATAACGTGGATCGTTTGATAAAGCGTTTGATTCAAACGTTATAAAAAACTCGTTCTTTTTTTTAACTCTTTCCGGGGCAACAACCTCCATCGTTGCATGGTGGGCATTTTTTCTCAATTTTTTTTAAACTAAAAAATTTTTTAAAATTTTTTGAATTAAAGATTGCAAAATGATTCTACTTCTTTAAATTGATAACAGATGGCAGTACTAGCAATTTTTCTGTTTCTGCAACTGGAATACATTGAGTCAAGTGAAAGAAGGATGAGAAAAACATATGCAAACAAATGCATGCGGCCCCAGAGAAGAAAACGGTTGAGTACGGCTGGTCCATATGAATCGAATTGTAGTCAGTGTTTCTCATCCTCGAATACACGCCTCACTGGGGAGGCGTAAGTGATATATATATATATATATATATATATATATATATATGTATGACGGTCTTCGTTTCACGCCCGTTATATTAAATGATGTTGCAGTTCGTTGCACCGATTTCATGAATATCCATGAGTTAATTAGCAGTATGTGGAAGGCAGTCAAAATTCCAATTTAATCATGTTTATTTCTTCATCCACCAGCAACCACTGATCTAAAGTAACGCATATCCTAGCGCTCGCCATTTTATAAAAAACGGCTAGCACGCGTCTGCTATAATCGAATTAATCCACTGGGTCTGCTGCTTGCCTATTCTCTCAAACGCTCCCAATATAACTGCGCATGCCCTCGTTACGTCTACACAGAAGATAAGGCTGGGGCGGAACAGAATTTGATACTGAATTTAGATTATCCCTATGGTTCTTCTTCCTACCTCGTGAATTAAATTGAATTTTCAAATCGGGGAATTTCCTATTTCATCCATAGTGTCCCGATATACAAGAAATAGTAATATATAACGTTAGAAATTAGATTATTCTGGAGCCCCTCTGTAAATTATCTCACGTATTCCCCTTTATCTAATTAAATCTTAACAGACACACACACACACACACACACACACACATATATATATATATACTAGCTGAATACCCGTGCTTCGCTACGGAGTACATTCAAATTAAATACAACGGTCAATGTATGCAATTAATGCTTAAAAAAATTATAAATAAATCGTAACGGATATTTTTATACATACATATGTATATACATATATATATATATATATATAGATATATATATATATATATATATATATATATATATATATATATATATATATATACATATATATATATACATACATATATATATATATATATATATATATATATATATATATATATATATATATATATATATATACATATATATATACATACATATATATATATATATATATATATATATATATATATATATATATATATATATA